>JABXWE010029428.1:0-11083 GCA_014611495.1 Limonius californicus | reverse complement strand
CCAGGGTGAGTTGTGATTTTCTTCCTATCATCCAGTACATTTTTTGGAATTTCAGGCCCAGCTGCTTTCTCTTTGTCCATATGTGTGTCTTCCAGGTTAATTTCCTATCCAGATGGATTCCTAGGTACTTTGCGCTGTCAGCTTGGGGTATTTGTATGTTATTGATCGTGACCGGTGGACAAGTACCCCTTCTTAGGGTGTACGTTACTTGTACTGATTTGTTTTCATTAATCTGAATATGCCACTTGTTGCACCAACGCTGTATTAAATCAAGATGTGTCTGCAGTTGCTGAGATGCCAGAGTTGGATCCATGTTGGATGTGAGAATCGCCATGTCGTCAGCGAAAGTAGCCATCATGTTACCTGGTATTGTCGGGAGGTCTGCCGTGAATATGAGGTATAATATCGGCCCCAGAACACTGCCCTGGGGAACTCCAGAGTTGACGGGGTATGGATTTGTTGTTGCGCTACCATATCGGATAATAAACTGTCTATTTGCTAAGTATGACTGTAGAATTTCAAAGTAATCAGTTGGTAGGGTTTGCTTGAGTTTACAGATAAGTCCCACATGCCAGACCATGTCGAAGGCCTGCTTGACGTCTAGAAAAGTTGCTGCACAGTATTTCCGTTCTTCAAAGTCGTTAATAATTTTGGATACCACTCTGTGTACTTGTTCTATCGTAGAGTGATATTTGCGGAAACCAAATTGGTGATCTGGTAATAGACTGTTATCCGCGATAATTGGGGAGAGTTTCTCTAGCAGCAGTTTTTCAAACACCTTCGAGAGGACTGGTAATAGGCAGATTGGCCGGTATGATGTCGGTTGGTCTATTGGTTTTCCTGGCTTAGGGATAAGTATTGTCATACCTACTTTCCATTGTTCAGAAAAGTGCCGAAGTCTTAGTATTGCATTGAAGAGTAGGGTTATGAATTGGTATCCATTATGGAGTAGTTCTTGAAGGACTTTTCCTTTTATTAAGTCTGGGCCTGGTGCTTTGTGTGGGTTTACGTTTTTATGGATGGTGGTTTTTATCTGAGGAGTTTTAAATGGTTCAATTGGTGGGCGCATTTGGTAAGGCATATCTAACAGTTGTTGTGTTTCTTTTGATTCGTAAGAAGTTATTAAAGAAAATGTAGAGTGCAATCCACGGGTTTGGTAATTTTGATTTTAAAATACCATGTCTTAAATCTCTTTGAAATAAGGAACCGAAGAGAAATTTTTGTAAACTAGGAAGCTAATTAAGGGATCAACCATGATATTCAAAATTCTCACCTGCATTTTGAAATTTTTTTTAATAATATAGTCAGCAATTTAAGAAAGAATTTTGGTATTTCATATTGTTTGGCATCTTATCGCTATTTTCACAGTGTGATTTAGAATACCAGGTATGTAAATATGAAACCGGAATTTACTTATAGATGGCCCTAGCTGTCAATGTAGTTACCGTCAAACCGCGTCATTGGCGCCATTTTCTTGTTTTGACATCTGACAAAAATTTTCAACTCACAATACAAGTTTCATACAACCTTATAGTTTTTAATAGCGTTGAACATGTCGATTTTTGTGCCTGGAAACTACGATTTACGGACAGCATTGATTTTCTGTTACCATTTAAAGAAAACTTCTGCAGAATCACATCAAATGCTTGTAGAAGCTTGCGGTGAGTATGCTCTTGGTAAATCACAGTGCTTTATGTGGTTTAAAAAAAGTGGCGTCTTTGACGTGAGAAACGAAGAACGTGGGAGACCACAGAAAAAGTTTGAAGACAGCGAATTACAAGCACTGTTGGATGAGGATGACGCTTGAACGCAACAACTCGCGGATCAATTAAATGTGACAGGAGAAGCCATCTCCATACGTTTGAAAGCCATGGGAAAGATTCAGAAGATGGGAAATGGGTTCCACAGGAACTGAATGAAAGACAGCAGGAAAACCGAAAAACCACTTGCGGAATGCTGCTCGCCAGGTACAAAAGAAAGTAATTTCTCCATCGAATTGTGACTGGCGATTGAAAGTGGATATATTTCGAGAATCCTAAGCTTAAAAGATCACAGGTAACTCCAGGCAAACCATCGACATCGACTGCAAGGCCAAATCGCTATGGACGGAAGACAATGCTCTGTGTTTGGTGTTATCAGAAGGGTGTGATCTATTATGAGCTGCTAAAACCTGGCGAAACCGTTAATACTGAACGCTACCGGCAACAAGTGATCGATTTAAATCGAGCTTTGCGTGAAAAACGACCAGAATATCAAAAAAGGCAACACAAAGTGATTTTGCTTCATGATAATGCACCATCCCACATAGTGGGAAACCGGTCAAAGAAACGATTAAGGCGTTTAGTTGGGAAATACTTTCACATGCGGCTTACTCACCAGACTTGGCTCCGTCCGATTACTTCTTATTTACATTGATGGGACACGCACATGCTGAGCAGGGTTTCACTTCTTACGAAAATGTACGAAAATGTCTCGACGATTGGTTGGCCTCAAAAGAGCAACTGTTTTTTGGCGTGGCATCCACAAATTGTCAGAGAGATGGGAAAAATGTATAGCTAACGATGGGCAATACTTCGAATAAAATATTTCGTTTCATTTTCATACAATAAACGTGTATTTCCTATACAAAAATTCCTGTTTCATATTTACATACCTAAGTAAAGGATCCTATAGCTATAGCTATAGTTTTATGAGTTTCATGCTTGGAATTAATACTACTTTGATTTATTATGTCAGCTCTTTTCTTCTAATAATATAGTAGAAATACGACTTCGGTATAAATAAGTGTCCTAAAGAAGTCAATAGACGAAATAAAAAGTATCTAAGTATATAATTTTATCGACAGACAATAAATATAATCTTCTCTCTTCGTCATACATAATTAACACAACCTATCACTCTCCGGATTTTATACAGTGTGTAGGTATCTGAACTGGGTACAGAAATTTGAACATATACTATATCCACACAAATGACATTAATGATTTTTAAATTCCCAAAATATTTATTTTGTATCGTCTCATGGTTGTTTGAGAACCCCTGTTTTTAATCGGACCGGCATTCGTTTTACAATAGCAACACCGCAGTAAAATTTAAATTAAACGAAATGTAAAGCGCTTTGAGGTATTGAGTGCCGAATATTTTTCATAAATCGCATTTCATTGAATTTATAAATCTGTTTAAATATTTATGTAAGCTTTCATAAAATTTTATGAATATGTCATTAGTAAAATAGTACTTATGAATCAACCAAATAAGTAAGCACGGTTGTAATATTATACATTTTAAGTAGAAAAATACAATTTACCACAGAAAATTCTATAAATTTCGTAAAACGTCATTAAATTTTCTATAACTACATTGTTAAATATCAAAAGTGATTGCATGAACTGTAGTAATAAATATAGTATAGGAATTTTAGTATTTTGGAGTTTTTTATTTCAAAGCGCAATTTTTAAATTTCCAAAAAGTTAAGTACATCCAATTACAGTTTTTTAACCGACCTTAAGCGTTCATACGTGAATATTTTTGAAAATACAAAAGAAACTGCTTCCCAAATATTGTAATATGCGAAATGAGCAATCAAGGATAACTGTATCCGGTATACTAATTGCTGGTTAGGTAATAGAGAGATCAATTGAATATCTACTTTTGATTATCTTATTATAATTATTCATTTTTACAATAAAACCTAACATTAAATAATGAGCACGCATGCTGGTAACGGTTAACTAATTAAAATTTTTAAATACTTTAGGTTATTTGAAAATTAAAATCTAAATATTGGTTGAAATTATTTTGTCATCATATTTTTAGTGGCAAAAATGTAATTAATTTTTGGTGAATCATTAACATAAATTATTAGAACAGCAATATAATATTTTCCTTTGCGAACAGGCCACAGTAAACAATGAAAGAGAAAATATATCGGAAATAAATATTTATATAAGATGCTCAAACTGCTGTTCGTTTGCAGCTACACAACGTTCCAAAACCAATGAAAAAACAAATTCCGTTTATGTTTGTCCAGTGTTGTTAGTTCTATTTATATTTATATATATATATATATATATATATATATATACACTATCTTTTGTGTAGCCTTCACATAAATAGTCTGGTGGTATAAAGCCTGGCGACCAAGGTGGTTTTTCTATCGGATCTCCCCCTCCAAACCATCATCCTGATAATAACTCGGCTGACTGGTGTATTAATGTAAGATGTGCACCATCATGTTGAATCAAGATTTCAGATTGTAGTCATAATCGGGAAGTATGACATGTATATAAGCAAATAGTTATAAAATACTTTTCTTGTCTTCTGCCATGATTGAGCCTATCCGTTCTATTAGTCCTACAGATGGCACGTGGATGTTTGTCGTCCTGTTTGCAGTCCTGTTACAGTATTTTTATTAGTAAAATGGTTGTTGTTGTCGCAATTTCTGCTTGGAATTTGTCCCGTGAAATTCTTAAGGGGATATCGTAAATGCTGAAAACAACACAGTTGTGTCTATTGTTATATCTTGTACAACTGAAAATAGGATAAACTATAGCTAAATAGAGTGTTGGAGTAGCTCAGTTGGTAGAGCTCGCTTTCTGAGTAAAACGTCGATTCCGGCTTGGGTTCGAAACATAACCATCACTATGCAGATTTATAAAAATCTTGTCTGCAACCCACCATACACAATTTCACAATCCGGCTTGCAACCGTGGGATCTTAATGCTAAAAACCTTCTATGGTATTCCTGTCGTTCGGATTCGACTTTAAACTTTAGCTCCCCGTGTTTCTATCTTAGCGCTGAGGAGAAACACGTGGCAGAGAAGACACTGGTGAACAACAGTGGAACGAAGAGACTGTCAGTGATGATGATGATGATAATAGCTAAATTGGCACAATTTTTTTCCCTAATATTTACATCGAAAGCTATATTATTATATTTATTCGCTATTTTACCATGCAATTGTAAGAAATTTGTAAAAACTTTAATATACAGTTGAAAATTTGTTTCGGTACTACTTCAGCTGTTGAAAAATCCATTAGTTCAATAACAGTTTAATTTTTGGTGGTACATATTTTAACTTGAAAAATCTATTATTAATCGTTGAAGCATATTTAACAGTTCAGTATCAGAAGTATGGAATAGTTAAAGATACGTGCTTATACTTGGCATTATTCCTAATTTCGGTACAAAATCTTGAATTTCTTGAAACATGCAAGGAGAAATTTCAGACCTAAAAGTAAAATGAGATTTTCGTTGAAAAAAAAGCACGCGAAAGTCCTAAAGCAACATCCAGAAGCAAGTGTATTCATGAGAGCTAGCAAAATGAAAACAGCACGAGGAGCGTTAGATAGTACAAAGCCTAAAAGCGCTCCTTGCTGGAAACGCAGCCTTGTATTTGTGTACATGTCTCAGATTTTGCCAAATTTACCTCCCTGAATAATGCATCAGGTAACCTCAACCCATTGTATAATCGGGCGACAATAACTTTGATATTAGACATTCCATTAATGCGGTTATTCATACAACGAGGCTTACATAACGTTAAACACAGGCTACATAAATCACAATGTATCATCCTGAATTGTTTATTGCCACACGAAAGTAGCGGTGTTGAGACCGTAATTAGTTTTATGAATAATCCAGTATGAAATCCAGGAAATGCAATAATGGAAGTATGATTTACGTGACCTTATTTTTCCTTCGAGTAGAAATCAAAGTAACAAATTGCCCATTTTCCTCTTTCAGGACATATGGACCACTTAAAGCAGAGTACAGACTACCATCAAGCGGCAGAAGTCACAGGAGAGCGGTGTCTGAAATCGCAGGGGGGCAGTCAACCCTTGGAAGGATGTCTGCGTGGCGTCCCGACGTGCTTCCGGGTCCTAGCGACGTTCCTGACAGCTCGCAGGATCGCTGGCCGGCGACTACGGTTAGAAGGAAGGAGTCCGTTGCTAGAATGACGTGGGATGGACTTTCTTATGTTGTTACCGTAAGTTTCTTCCGAATCTACTGCATGGTTAAATTTAATTTAGGCATATTTTGTGTTGAATTATCGACACGTGAGTTTTGTACAGGAATAGTACTTTCTAGAGGGCTCGATTTAAGCTGTAAAACTGTTTAAACTTTGATTGAACCGAGCGAATATTTCAAGTAGCTACCTTATGAATCTCCAATGGTAGCCGTTATACTTAATAATATGGACCATTTCCTCTATAATAATATTATTTTAATACTATAAGAGCCCTTAAAAACTTTTCCTCGGTTAGTCTAGACACACTAGTAAGTAAACGCACATATTATTTTCGTAATAAGACTCACAATAGAGGAAATTAAAAAACAATGTATCTGCTTGAAAAACGGAAAAGCCCCGGGTCCCGGGGATATCTATGGAGAACTAATGAATACCGGAAATAACTAGTAGCTAGAAAGGCTATAGGAATTGATGTTTTATGGGACCAAAACATCAACAAACAAAATAAGAAGCGGATATACAACAATATTGTCAGAAGTATAATAATATCCAGCTTAAAAGTGTGGTCAATCAAAGACAGATTCGCGAAAATGCTACAGGCTACAGAAATGGTTTTCTGGAGAAGGCAGGTAGATCAAGAATAGAAAGAATAACAAACCACAGAATTAAAGAAATAAGAAATAATAGAGAACATTAAATACAAACAATTGATATGGTTCCAACATGTTCGAAGCATGCCAGAAACGACAATACCTAATCAGGTTTTACAGTGGAAGTCGGAAGGAAGAAGAAGACAAGGGAGACCTAGAAAAAGCTGGTAGAGTGGCATAAATGAAGAAATGAGAGGAAGAAGATTAGAGGAAGACTTATGGAATGACAGAAATGAATGGCGATTGGGCATCGGAAGACGTAGAACGTTGTAAACCGACAATTTAATAAAAAAAAAATTATTTTTATTAGCGTTGACATAACCTCGCGTTACTATTTTCCTGCCAATTTCATGAAATTTAAAAAGCCATGAAGGTCTACTCCCAGCCAAACCTGATGTTCAATTAAAATACTGAAATGCCTTCGACGCATTATTAAATACTATAGCCAAACCAATAAATAATATAAATTAAAGTTGGTTATAGTAGGATACCGCGATAACCATTTACAGCCGCGTCTGTTTTCAATAACGCGTTGTCTTCATTATACCTTAGATTAAACGTAAACGCTTTTTAAGCTTCGATAGAACCCAGCGAGTTTCAAGTAATTACTTTAGGAATGCTCAGTAATATTTAAGGGTTGACTTTAAGGGACGGTAAACTAATGAATATATTAGGGATAGAACAAAAGTCGTAGACATTGTAACCAAATCAGCTTCCTTAAATTGGAGATATGCCGGCCACGTAGGAAGAGGGGACGTAAACAGATGGAATAGAGTGATCCTGCAATGGAGGCCTTACATGTCCAATCGACCAAGAGGAAGGCCATCTATGAGATGATCTGATGACCTAAAATTAACAGCCAAACTGAATTGGATAAGAGTGGCGGCAGAGAGAGACCAATGGAAGATCCTTGAAGAGGCATACATCCAACAATGGGCTTAACACGCTATCGAAGAAGAAGAACAAGAAAAATAATATTTGCAGTAATAAGAATGATTTAATTTCTTCCGTAATTATAGATTTGCGTTTATAACAAGATATCAGAAACTTTCTCCTTTAATTAGACTAGAAACAATTACTAGTAAGTAAGCGAGCGTATTATCTTCATGTGCATTGACATAACCTCACATTTCGTTTCCAGTCTACTTGACGAAATTAAAAATCAATTAAGGACCGGTCTGAACCAGGCTTAATATTCAATTAAAATATAAAATATCGTGGCAACAGTTATTAAATATTAAGATAATAACCACTACAAGAAGTAAAATAGTTAATAATATAATTTACAACATAAACTCACTATAGTAATTGTTACAAGATGTCTCGCCCAACTTTTACAGGCACATCTGAGAAACGTCACTTTTTGTTGGCAGCGTTGCGCAGTCTTTAGGTAAAAAGGTATTAGTATACCGTGTGTTCCAAATTCATCACGTCATTATGAATGTTTGATTTAGAAATATTGATTTATAGACTTAATATAATTATGTAGATCGTAATTGAATTACCGTATGGATAGTTAAAAGGAACTTTGAATTTATTAGAAATTGTAGTTTAAATTGTCGCTTTCATACATATTTTCGCAAATATGTCAGCTTCAAATAATGAATTAAAATAAGAACGCCCAATACGCTCTACAAATATCTATATTAAATCCCACCTATCTTAGCTGTCCCATTTGTAGAGTTACGATCGATGGATAATGTTCAGATGAGAATCCTCAGGCCATAAAAAATACAAAGTAATTACAAACATCAGCAGATATTGGAGGCTGCAAAAACTTTTAACCTACATTCAAGAAAATTATGTCGAAAGGCGTGATTAAGCAGTCTTTCTTTCCTTTAAAAATGAATATTCTTGTAATTATTGTACGAGTAGTATAGGAAAAGTATGTTAAAACTACCTTTATAGACGTGTTATTTCTTAATATGTATTTTCTGCTTCCTAAAAGTGAAAATGTACACCATTTTTAGCAATCTATCTAAAAAAAGCGTCATATAACCATTCTCACGGCAAACTTCATTTCATAATATACTACTTTCCAAGTCAATTTTAATACTCTTCTAAGGAATATTATAATCAAACCAGCCTCATACGGATACCATCCCATAAAAAACACTTGCTGCCCACCTAAATCAACATTAGAACAATTAAACAAAATAACTATTAATGGCATATAGGTAATATTCCATTAAAAAAAAAGAAAAATCATCAATGCAAATAATATACACATTCCTCCTCAGAGCTTTCTTGATATTGTTTTAAGAAGCTACCAAACAGCGTGAAGCGTGGCCAAGGAGTTCAGCTGGTTGTAAATGAAATAATTAAATTGCAAATATCATTTATTCAAGAAGCGCAAATATATAGTAAGCTATTAAAAGGTGAAATGTACGTAGTTATACCCAAAATCAAAGTATAACATAAACAGTCCAACGAACAAATATAACGTAAAAATTGACATATAAATTAAATTAATTGATTAAAACAAATAATGATGAAATAACTGCAACGTTAATTAGGGATAATATGTATTGGTAATATAGCAAATTTTGGTTGCCACCTTAATATGATTCACCCTATAAAAAGTATATCAAACCGCAAGAACTATAATACTATACATATACCTACAATGCGTATCAAACCTAGAGACAGAATTATTTACTTCTGAATTTTCATTCTATATATAAACTGTACACACATTACGGCAATCCATGAACGTATAAGATAACTGTTAATATGCAGGTTTAAATTCCTCTCCTCAGGACAAGTACAAAATTATGTTTTCTAATCAACATGTGAATCAATCCTTGTATATATCACATAAATGGCAGATATACATTTTGATGGTTCGCTATTTATACTGAATGAAGTGAGTTCTAATAGATAGGTAAGTGATCTTGTAAATAAATTCATATAATACGATAAACTTAAATGTAAATTTGTACATACGGTTTATGTCAAACATATAGACCGGTTGAATAATATGCTGATCAGTCATTGACATTAAAGTTATGAAATTGAAAGTTCTTATTTGCAGATACAGTCTACTTCGCATTATATCGTTATCCGCTTTAAACTAGTAACTCGACTTCAGGGGTCTCGGTGGGGTAGTGCGGATACGCGTAGCCACTCGAGATCGCAGCGAAATGTGGTCGATCGGCTGGGGTGTTCGAATCCCGACTGGGGCGACCGCATTTCACTTAGTTAAGTTTAGGGTGTATATTGCATGAATGGTTAGTGTGTAAGGGACGCCCGCACCCCGAATTCCGGGGGGGGGGTAGTATGAATTAAAGAAAAAAAAAAAGTAACTCGACCCTTAAACGACACACGAGCCGATATTGCGTTGTTAAATATATAACTTATTAGAAGAGGCCGAGGTTACCTGGGGGTTGTGACTCAAGCAAGAAGCTTAAATTCTCTGTTTTTAATTCATTATTTAAGATTACCCTGTTGATTTGAACTGTTCTTATTTATGTTAAACCTAGAAATTATGTATCAAACAAAGAAGCATACATCGCAAAGCAGTTGATGAATTTCTGTACGAAGTAGATATTTATTTATACTTTATTTAAACATGTGGACACTGTGTACTGATCGCTAACATGTAATTCGGCAAAAAAAAATATATTAAATATACCGGGACAACTACTTGCTTATGGTAAAATTCCTAAATCTTGAAGATTATACTACAATAAAGCGTTCCAAAAGTGCATTGCTAGGAATTATTACACGTATGGGATTTAAACTTAAAACTATAAACATATTGTGGTATCAAACAAATTACAAGCATGGCGTCGTGGGTATCTCCAAAACATCAAAACATATCGCCAAGAAAATAGAAATATATGTTACTTAAGCGAAACTTGGTACGACTGCCACGATATTGTACAGAAAAGTTGAACAGACAATTCCAGTCAGTGGAAAACAAATAAGTCAGAAAAATAGTATATTTTATGTTTTATGTAGTTATAATTCTATGCCGTAATTTGATTATTATTAAAAAGTGTAAATAAATATGTACCTATACGTATTTGAAAATGTTGAACTTTCAAATGAAATTCCTAAAGCTGGGTCTGTTATTTTACCTGCATTTATAACTTCGTTAAATGGTAACCAGGGATTACCAGGCACTCTTTGGTGAGACGATAACGATATAACTTGAAGTAAACTATATCTCATGTTAAGTGAATATTAATGAATAATTTATTTATAAACTACGGAGTCAAAAATAAGCAAATTCGTCTGTAAGTTTGAAACAAATTTAAAAAAATATTTATTTTTACATACTGTTTGCTTGCATCTGAATAAGGTCAAATGGTTAAGTTATCGTTAAGTAAAATACCTCCACGAAGCTTATTACAAAAATAATGTAAGAATTAAAACGAGCACAAATATATCATTCTACACTTTGTAGAAATAACCTATAATAATGATGAACCTCTACACTCAGTGAAGAAGTTTGGA
>JABXWE010029426.1:0-17013 GCA_014611495.1 Limonius californicus | reverse complement strand
AAGGGCTTGATTATACCTCATTTTTTTGTTTCAACGTCTGTAACATGTAAAATTAATTTAATCTAGAACTGATAGACAAAGATTCATATCTTACCAAAACAAATAATTACAGCTGAATCTGATTAAGAATTAGCACCTTCATTTGGAAACTATTTTAAGCAACATGTAGATAATTTTCTGAGTTTCAACATTTGCACATTATTTGAAGTATGTGCAGAAATTGTGTAGAATATCTATAACTCCATTGGAAAACTGATTAGAACTATTACAAAACATTTTTGTTCATATTGTACTCACAATTTGTAAAGATTTTGGTTGGATTTCATATTGCTTTTGTGTTGAAGCTGAACCACCTTTGTAAATCTCATAAACAACTGAAACTTACAATCTAACAATTTTAAACTAGCAGAAACAGATATCATGGCTTTTGGGTACTTGTATCCGCCATGCAATTTAGGTTAGGTTTTTTTTAGTGCATTATGTCCATACACAGTTGTAAACTGGATGTTTTAAAAAACATGAAATCCTCACATGTTAAAAATACACAAACACTATTAAACTGGATCTGTACCAGTTTTGACAGTAGAAAAATTAGGCAAATTTTGTAAAATCATGTATGACTTGTATGTTTTGATTTTTTTTTAAATGCTACGTTATTTCAGCAGTCTTTTAGTCGTTTAGAGTTGTATTTTAATTGGATTATTTATTTATTGCAATTTTAATAAATTATATTACAAAGAGCTAAATAAAGCACATTCAAGGGGATATTCACAACTGATAAAACCAACAAAATTTTGACAGTAATAAAAAGCACAAAAATGTGGAAGGACATATGCAAACATAAAGTATTTCCCTATTGGGCTACACAGCCAAATTCTTTTTCAAATTTTAGGAATTTCATTACCTTCATCCTGTAATACTTTAATTTGTTTGCTTGTACATATGTAATTTAAGGTCTAGATGAAAGATTGTATGTTTCCTATAATATTCAATATTTTTTATATTTACATATTTTAAATAAGAGCTTGATATTCAGTATCTTGGTCAGTTTATAATTTTTTCCAGTTTACGATATGAGCTTTGCTTTGTAAAGTAAACATTGCAATCACATCTGAAATTTTATTCTAAATTGTAAAAACAATTTCGCCAAATTAGGCAGTCTCCAGTAATAAGTAGGAATAGTTTCTAAAAACAAATAATATTTTGGCATTGTAACCAAAGGCCTGTATGGCACACACAGAATTTTGTACAAATTTCTGTAGATTCATGTTCTAAAACCTACAGAATTTTGTACAAAGTCGGCGTCGCATCGATACGCAAACGAGCAATTTTCAGTGTTTATTAACAATCATAGAGGGCAGAGAAGAATTTGTTTACCACATATTTACCCCGCCTGCCGACAGTCTACGCACTTTCTCTTATCTCACTCGCGGTTTTTATTACTACAGCTTGTTTGCTTTGTTGTGCGTTCATGTAAAATAAATAAATAAACTTATGCATTAACCTAACATTATAAAATCTTGTTAGAATTCTACTTTATCGGCAGTCACATGATTATTTTAACAGTTTTCTCACAGATGTCAACGTAATTCGCACCTATTTGCGCATGCTCGCACCCAGAATCTTGTACAAAATTCTGTAGATTCACGTTCTAAAATCAAACGAGCAATTTTTAGCGTTTGTTAACAATCACAGAGGGCAGAGAAGAATATATTTACCACGTGTTTACCCCGCCTGCCGATACTGCACGCACTTTCTCTTCACTTATCTCGCTCGCGGTTTTTATTGCTGCAGCTTGTTTGCTTTGTCGTGCGTTCATGTAAAATAAATAAATAAAAGCGCTTCGAACTTATGCATTAACCTAATATTATAAAATCTTGTTAGAATTCTACTTTATCAACAGTCACATGATTATTTTGACAGTTGCCTCACCGATGTCAACGTAATTCGCACCTGTTTGCGCATGCTCGCACACAGAATCTTGTACAAAATTCTGTAGATTCACTTTCTAAAATCAAACGAGAGCAATTTTTAGCGTTTGTTAACAATCACATAGGGCAGAGAAGAATATGTTTACCACGTGTTTACCCCGCCTGCCGACGCTTCACGCACTTTCTCTTATTTCGCTCGCGGTCTTTATTGCTGCAGCTTGTTTGCTTTGTCGTGCGTTCATGTAAAATAAATAAATAAATAAAAGCGCTTCGAACTTATGCATTAACCTAACATTATAAAATCTTGTTAGAATTCTACTTTATCGACAGTCACATGATTATTTTGACAGTTTTAACAGTTTTCCACACAGATGTCAATGTCATTCGCACCTATTGCGCATGCTCACAGTGTAATACGTGTTTTTCAGAATTTTGTACAAAATTATGTTTAAAATTTTGTACAAAATTTTGAACACAAGTTTGAACAACATTTTGTACAAAACATACAGTTCAAATAAATAGTATTTATTGTTAATGAACATTTTTAATTTTAATTTTAACTTAAACCTTTACAGCAATTGGAGTACTGCCAAGCTGTGGTACTATCCGTGGTGGACGAAGCAGGCATTCGAACAGTGGTTGATACACTACTGGAAAACACCCGTACAGAAAATGTCAATCAACGAAGAGCAGCTGCAACTCTGCTGTGTGCATTCTGTGCTAACTCTAGGGCCCAATATACAACACATGTTCCACAGCTCTTCCGTGGGCTCGTACATTTATGCACAGACAGTGACAGAGATGTCTTGCAAATGTCATGGGAAGCTCTGAACGCCGTCACCAAGGTATTCTTCTTGGTATCCATGAAGAAAACTTTAATTACCCCTTTTTTTATGTAAACAGACTTTGGAGCCGAAACAGCAAGCAACTTACGTGTCAGATGTACGCCAAGCTGTCCGGTTTGCCGTGATGGACATGAAAGGCAGTTCAGATTTGCTCCCGGGCTTCTGTCTGCCCAAGGGCATTGCCCCGATTCTTCCAATATTCAGAGAGGCTATCCTCAATGGAGACGGGGACGAGAAAGAAGCTGCTGCTCAAGGTCTCGGCGAGGTTATCAAACTTACCAGCGCACAAGCATTACAACCTAGTGTTGTGACTATCACGGGGCCTCTTATCAGGATCTTGGGTGATCGATTTAGTGCAAATGTTAAGTCTGCAGTTCTTGAAACACTTGCCATATTATTAGCCAAGGTAAGACCTTTTATTGTTGACCTTGAACAAGAAAAGCAAGCAGTGATTTTTGATTTTAGGTAGGAATTATGTTGAAACAGTTCTTACCACAACTTCAAACGACCTTCGTTAAAGCCCTGAATGATACGAATAGGATAGTAAGACTAAAGTCTGCAGCTGCTTTAAGTTTCCTCATTCTAATTCATCAAAGAGCTGATCCGCTGTTTACGGAATTGCACAATACAATTAAGAACACAGATGACTCATCCATAAGGTAAGTTGTGTTATAGGTGCCATGTAATCCAGTGGTAAAATATATGCAGGTATTCTATTTGAAAAACCAAAGTTGGTTATTTATCCCAAAAACTAGTAGAAGTGAAACATTATTATTGCCACTATGTTGTAGATTAAGTGGAACTAAGAAAGTTGTTCCTCTGACTTTTTCTTGTGTCTCTTATATTACCGAAGATATAAGCTGGCTAATAAAAATCCAACCACCCTGTATATCTTTTACTAGTTCCATTGTCCTTTCTTCTATTCCACATTTTTCTAGGATTCTCCATATATCTTTTCTTATTTTATCAAAAGCTTTTTCAAGGTCTATAAAACAAATGTAAAGATTGAGGTGGCTCAGTGGCCAGTGAGTCAGGCTTTGGATGTAATAGTTCAAACGCTTCCTGGTTCGAATCACTCCATAGTCCGAAATTTTTCTAATTCCCTGGGCGATCGGTGCTGAGCCATGATCTCCATTTGCCATTGGGGATCAAATTAATGACACTCCTTGCGTTATGATCGCACTAGAGGAGTAACAAAACTCCACATGCATACACCTTACATTAGGCAGGTTAAGCACCGTTACTCATCAACACGGCAACCCGCAGAGTCGAGCCTGTTATGCATAGCACAAACTAGCTTAGCCTTGTCTCACACCAAAAGCGATGGGCCTATAAGGCCTGTAGAAGCTTTAAAATAAAACAAATGTGGATTTCCCTATTTTTGTTTATATATTTTTCACTGGCTTATCTTATTGTAAATATTAGTCTTGAGTATTTCTTCCACTTCTAAATCTGCATTGTGTTTCCTCCATTGCCATTTCAATTTTATTTCTTATTCTCTTTTCTATTATTCTGACCAATATCTTCCCTGGGACCACTACACAGCGTTATCCTCCTATAATTGCTGCATTCACGTTTATCTTCTTATAAAATGGTAGTACAATTCCTGACTTCCATTCTTGGGGAAACTTTCTTCTCTTTATCACTTCATTCATTATTTTAGTTATCTCTTTTATTCCTTCTTCTCCCATATATTTGATTATTTCAGGGGTAATGTTGTCTCTCCCTGGCGCTTTACCTAATTTTATCTTGCTTATGGCATCTATTACTCCCTTCTCTTTAATGATCTCATGTCCTGTATATCATTTATTTCCTCCTTCTCCTCTGTCATCCTTGTATTTGTTTCTGTTAATTCTCTAAAATGTTGTCTCCATCTTTCCATTATTTTACCCTCTTCGATGATTATATTTCGGTCTTTATCCTTTATATTTATTATATTTTATTCTTTTTTCTTTCTTAGTTGCTTTAATGTCCCATAAAATAATTTTTAATTATCTCTATAATTTTCAGTCATTTTTTTCCGAGATTCACCCGGGAATCTTTAGCTCTTCTGATCGTTATTTTTATTTCTATTTTCATTTCTTTGGATTTTTCGTAGTCCTCTAATCTTTTTGTGCTTAAATATCTTTTCCATATCTGCTTTTTCTGTATTATAACAATCCGTACCTCTTCCATCCACCAATCTGTTTTCTTCATATTTTTGTTTGTTAGCGTCTTTGTTCCACAGCTCTCTTTTGGTGCCTTTAATATAGTATTTCTAAATTTCTTCAATTTTTCTTCTATTACTCCCTCCCCTTTTTATTCGTTAAATTTTCTCTTTATTGCTTCTTGGTTTTTTTCTTGGTGTATACGTTCTTTAAATTTGTAACTTAATATTTTTTCTTTTGTCTGGATTTTCTTCCTTTAGTTTTTGCAGTTCTGTCGTCAATAGATAATGGTCGCTTCCAATCTCTGCTTGTCTTGTTACTTTTACATAGTCTAGCTTTCCATTTCTCTTTTCTTATTAGAAAGTACTCAGTTATTGACTTGTCGTTTTCTGCTTTGTTCTACTCTTGTATATTTATGTATTATGTTTAAACTTTGTATTTGCTATAACCAAATCATTTTCTATGTTTAGTTGCTCTCTTCAACTTCTGTTCCCATAATATTCTTCAATCCCTGTATTTTATGTGCCTACTCGCCCATTTAAGTCCGCCATAATTAATTTGTTTCCTCCTTCATATAATTCCTCCTGTATACTTTTGAAAAATTCATCATTGAATGAATGAATTATTTTAATTGAAGAATTCACATTAACAACCTTGCCAGTTGTGTATCTCTCTGCAATATTATAACTTTAAATCAGGACCCCGTAGTTGAATATCACTCAATAACTGATCATAACAAATCGCTTTCCTCTTGGGATTATCACCATAGTTTTGGATAGGTTTTTATTTTTGTGTATCCTTTAGGGAAACAACTCTGCATGCTCTTCGAGGAATTATAAGCCCCGCAGGTGACAAAATGTCTGAATCGGTTCGAAAACAAATCTATGCCACCCTAATAACACTATTGGGACACCAAGAAGATGTGACTAGAAATGCTGCAGCCGGTTGTTTAGGTGCTTTGTGCAAATGGTTAGCACCGGACCAGTTGGATGCCGTTCTTACAGAATACATTCTCAGTAAGTCTTTTGTTCAATCATTGTCTACAAACTGAAATCTAAAGTGATGCTGTCTTCAGATGATGATCCACACACGGATTGGCTTTTAAGGCAAGGCAGAGGTGCAGCACTGTCAGTAGCCCTAAAAGAGTCTGCAAATATTTTATGGGATGAACAATACCAAATACGTGTAACACGCACACTTCTAAGTCAATTATCTGCGGATAGAGTTCCCATCACTCAAACTGCTGTGCGCTCTTGTGGATATTTGCTGCAATACCTTATGATTAATGAAGAACAATTGCCTGGTACATTGTTGACACCATTCGTTAGAGTATGCCATCTCATTTTTAACAATTTAAATTTATGTTTATTGCTTTTATCTTTCAGACTATGAATAATAACAGCAACGATGTAAAGCAACTACTAGCAAAAGTTTCCATACATTTAGCAAGAACTGTGCCGCCAGAAAAAATGGCTCCCGAGTTGCTAAAGCTTTTGCTACCCACGCTGGTGAATGGAACAAAAGAGAAAAATAGTTATGTCAAAGCCAATTCTGAAATTGCTCTCATTGCGGTGCTTAGGCTTAAAGAGGGAGATGAAATGCATCAAGTATGTGTAGGAGGTGTTACAATTTGAATTTTAATCAACTCAAACTATTTGTTTTCTAGAAATGCTTAAATGTGCTGGATGCCGGTGCAAGGGAGTCACTTTCAGATGTTGTTAGCAAAGTCTTGAAGAAAATTATGCATCAGCCAGAGGGCAAAGAAGAGGAATTAGATGATACTTTACTAACTTGATCATTTCGGTGTAGGAAAGATAATATGTTTGTGTATTACCTTATTACTGTCGTCTTACTTTTAAATAAAGTTTATAATATCAGCATCTCTCTATTTTATTTTCAACTTGGTGGGTATCTTACTAGTAGTAATAAAATTTTAAAAATGTGTCAACTCAAAAACCGCTGTACTTGAAAAAGGTATAAGAAGTGAAGATTAAAAGAGAGTGCTTTTTAATCCTAAACAAGATCCCCAGCAAGATGACCAGATACAGAGAGCAACCCTTGTGGATATTTTCCAAAAATTAGAATATTCTAAATATGGTGATGTATATGGGGTGTCCGGAAAGTAAAAGGACATAATTTAACTATAGTTTCCTGAGGTCAAATGGGACTGATTAAATCAAACACACCTTAGAACGAAAGTGCTTGCTTAAGAAGTTGTAGCGCCTTAGGCCTGCCTGTATGACATGGCACAAAATTTTGTTCTTTACAAAATTCTGTCGTCAAACAGCAAAATTTTGTTCAAAACTTTGTACAAAGATCTGTAGATTATGTTCTAAAACCTAGAGAATTTTGTACAAAGTCGGCGTCCATCGATGCGCAAACGCATGCTTTATTGCTGCAACTTGTTTACTTTGTCGTGCATTAATGTAAAATAAATTAATAGAAGCGCTACGAATTTCTGCATTCACCTAATATTATAAAATCTTGTTAGAATTCTACTTAGTCGACAGTCACATGACTATTTTGACAGTTTTCTCACAGATGTCACTGTAATTTGTACCTATTTGCTCACAGACAGAATTTTGTACAAATTTCTGTTCCGTGTCATACAGGCCTAATACATATTTTACAGAATTTTGTACAAAATAATAATACAAACGAGCTTTTTTGTTGACCTGCAACAAGAAAGTTGAAGAAGGCCTTCGGCTTAGCTCAGAGGAGTAGGGGTGGTTCACGAGAAACGCTTACGGGAGGAAAAATCGTATCTAGTTGTGAACAGAGTATGTCAAAATCAGCGGGCGCTACCTTCCAAATCACAGCTGATTGCTCTTGTTGAAGGCCGAGAAACCAGCAGCTTACGGGAATCGGACTCACCTTTATTATGCCTCCTCCTGTATATAAAGCTTACAAAGTTCATGCACACAATACAATAAAAATACAATGAAATAAAAGATATGGTGAATTTGAAGACAAATATACGAGAGTTGATTGATAACTAAACCCTCCAACAGCGCCGTGGTGCGAGTAGTGGGGACAGAAGCAAGTTCTAGCCTGCAATCGGTAGCCTCGAGTGTCTAGTCTAAACGTGCCGTTGCGTAACAGTGTCATCTATCATAACCTCGACTTCTGAGTTGCGTACCAAGCAACGATCAGTGATAAAATTTTTAACGCTGGAAGGTCGCGCGCCCTTCGAAATTCACATGCGTTTGGAAGCTGTTTATGGGAATGTTTGTACGGATGTGAAGAATGTGAAGAATCGCCAATGGGTTCGACGTGCAAAAATCTGCAATAGGGGCGAGAGGAAGGTGTTTGATGAAAAAAGATCAGGACGACCAATTTCAGTGACGCATGAGGAGAATCAAAAACGCGTGGATGCGCTGATTCAAGGAAATCACCGAATTAAGCAAAGAGAAACTGCTCTGCAACTGGGCGTTAGTCAAGAAAGAGTGCAGCACATTATCCAGACGGCGAATTACAGAGAAATCTACGCCAGGTGGGTTCCGCGACAATTGACGGATGTCATGAAACAACAGAGAAAAAACGTTTGTCAAGAACTCCTTAACCAGTATCGTCGTCAAGGAGATGATTTTCTCATGAACATCATCACCGGGGACGAATCTTGGGTTCGCCATTATGACCCTGAAAACAAGCGGCAGTCGATGGAATGTCGTCACCCTTCATCTCCGGGTGTAAGGAAATTCAAAACAATTCCCTCAGCACATAAAGTCATGCTCACGATATTTTGGGCACGCCCCGGAAGACTGGATCACGAGGGAGACGCAACGCTTTTGCCAGGACTTTCTTTGATGAAGAAAAGAAGGACGGGAACTTCAAATGCCAAAATCTCCGCCGCTGTACAGGATGATCGCTTGCAATGGCTCAAAGGAGACTGTCACGGGGTTGAAAGCTTCTATGCCAACACAAGTCGAGAGGACAAATTCACTGAATTGTCTTTACAACAAGTTGACACTTTTCTAATATTTTTAATCTGACACAAGTCGAAGATTCTTTTGCCTAAGGCAAAAATCGAAACGATAAATTCATTTAGCAGAAGAAAGCAGCCAACAACCCGGTTTTCAAACAATACGTCCGTTCACTTCCAGAGGCTAGCATCCACTGACTTCCCTGGACCGCAAAATTTCCCACCCAACGAAATTGTTCTAGAACAATTTTCTTGCAATTGAGCCTTCCGGCGAATCTGCAAGAGAAGAGTTCCAAGAACTGCCTTTTGTCGGCATTTTCAGACTACACAAGTACGTCACACGGAACAGATGGGAACTTTCAAAGGTTAAGCGGAAAAACTCAAACGAACATGACAAGCATGCGCAAATAGTTGCAAATTAGGTTGACAACTGTAAGAAAACTGTTAAAATAGTCGTGTGACTGTCGATAAAGTAGAATTCCAACAAGATTTTATAATATTAAGTTGATGCATAAGTTCGTAGCGCTTTTATTCATTTATTTTACATGAACGCAGGGCAAAGCAAACAAGCTGCAGCAATAAAGACCGCGAGCAAGATAGGAGAAAGTGCATGGAGTGTCGGTAGGCGGGTAAACATATTCTTCTCTGCCCTCTGTGATTGTTAATAAACACTAAACATTGCTCGTTTTTACATTGATGCGGCGCCAACTTTGTACAACATTCTGTAGGTTTTAGAACATGAAGCTACAGAATTTTGTACAAAATTCTGTGCCATGTCATACAGATCTTAAAGAAGAAAAAATATTTTTAATGTATATTTCAGAAACAAAATGGCGGATTGAATTGTAAATTGATACACACCCACTATAGGAGCATAACATTCTCCATGTATAAGCATTACCTACTGTATATTGTAGAAGTAGCTTTTGGCTGATTTTTTCGTATCCTAAATGTTAATAATCGGAAACTTTAAGAACAAATTAAAAACACGCAGGGCCGCCGCTACCATGTGTGCAAAGTGTGCGGTGCACACGGGCGGCCAGAAATAGGGGCGGCCAAAACAGGCACCACTGATCTTTTCTTTTTTCTTAAATACAAATAACAAAAAAATTAAGTAATGATTCTATTTTCCCGAATAACATTCTTATTAAATATTTTATGACCTCAACCCTGTATAACACCGTTGATTGAAACACTAAAATGCAATTTATTTATCCTCTTTCTTTCATTCCAATCCAAACACATAATAATAATATTATACCTAATCTCTCCTATATTTAAAACTGCCGACAAACTATTTTTTGTTGCCCCGTCGGCGTCGCTGTCGCGTTATCGGCTTTCGTCAAAGGTCAAAGTAAAGCAATAAAAAATTTCGCCTATTTTTTTAGGGCGGCGGCGGCTTCTCAGATGCGTTTTTTATGTGTTTTTTTTTGTAATGGATTCGCCGAGTTGGCTTTAATCGTAAGAAAAAATACATTCTCGTTTTTATTTTCATTTTTAGTTATATATTTACCAGTTTACGCGACGGTCGCGAATGCGAATAGAGTAATGAGGAATTATTATTAGTGTGCATTTATCAAACATTTTATTATTCACGGGTGCGGGTAACAGTTATTATTTCGATAAACAATAGAAACAATATTACATTATTATAGAGTTTTTTGTTTTTGCTTATTTTTGTTACATTCGCAGTGTTTTGTGATTATTTTAAAATGTCCGAAAGAAAAAGAAAACGACTTTCGGGTT
The DNA here is from genome assembly GCA_014611495.1 of Limonius californicus. Lineage (NCBI taxonomy): Eukaryota > Metazoa > Arthropoda > Insecta > Coleoptera > Elateridae > Limonius > Limonius californicus. The sequence goes on along the minus strand of JABXWE010029426.1, from coordinate 6,422 downwards.
TTCAATATAGACAGAAAAAAGAGGCGAAAACAGAGGAGAAAAAAAAACTTAGCGGTGCAATAGAATCATTTTTTACCAAAAGCAGAGAAGAAAAAGAAAAGTCGGATAGAAATTTAGGACCTTCAACTTCAAAAGAAATTCTTTGTGAAGGAGATGAAGATAAAACCCAATATATTTCAGAACAAATTACTTCTGCTGCAACTAATGACGGAAATAATGAAAGGTCAAATGACAGTGATAGCAATAGTGCGAGTGCTGATACTGCTGATGCTGAAACCGTAATCAACCCAGTTAATCCGGCGGTTCCGGCTTGCAGTGCAGAAAGTTCCAGCCTATACTTGGTTTCGAACGATCCCGGAAAATGGCCTGCACAATTTAATCCAAATGAAGTTCAGTTTATTATTGAAAATTTTTCTACACAAATTCAAATTAAAAACTTCAACTTTCCCAGAGATAAAAATAACAGGAAATTTTCAGAAAGTTATTATTATCGTACATTACCCAATCACGACAAAATACATCGCCCGTGGTTACTTTATTCAGTATCTCTAAATAGTGTTTTTTATGCACCTTGTAAACTGTTTTGTGGTGATGAAAGCACTGAAAGCAGCCGACATTTACTAAACGGAGTTGGTGGGGTAAGCGATTGGCAACATTTAGCTATTATTTTAAAAAGACACGAATCGAGTGCAGCTCATATAAAATATTCTCAAAAAATGTTTGAACTTTCTACAGCATTGAAAAGAGGATTAACAGTTGACTCTGCTCATCAAAGATTATATGAAATGGAAAAAAAACATTGGGGGGCCGTTATTGGGAGATTAATATCCATTGTAAAATTTTTATCTAAACAATGTTTAGCCTTTAGAGGATCGTCCAATAAATTATTTGAACCAAATAATGGAAATTATTTGCAATTAGTTGAAATGATTGCTAAGTTTGATGCAGTATTATCGGAGCATCTTCGTCGAGTGGAATCTAAGTCTAAGAATATGAATACACCACATTATTTAGGTTGGGAACATCAAAATGAATTGATTGTGTTATTAGCAAACTCTGTTCAGGATGTCATCTTAAACCAAATTCGGGAATCTAAATATTTTTCTATTATACTAGATTGCACCCCAGATGTAACGCACACAGAACAAATAACAATTGTAATAAGATGTGTTTCAACTTCAACACCAGTTCGCATATTTGAGTACTTTTTAGGCTTCTCTCCTGTAATTGACGTCACTGGACAAGGTCTTTTTGATTTTATTACGAATAAATTAAAAGAATTAAATCTAAATATGAATTATTTGCGTGGACAGGGGTACGATAATGGAGCTAATATGCGTGGGAAACACAATGGATTACAAAAAAAAATCTTAGAAAAATATCCTCGAGCATTTTTTATTCCCTGTTCTGCACACAGTTTGAATTTGGTTGTCAACGATGCAGTAAAAATAAGTTTTGAATCGGTGGAATTTTTTAATACTGTACAGGAAGTATACGTATTTTTCTCTTCTTCAAATATTAGATGGAATGTTTTATTAAAACACCTTCCAATGTTGACGTTAAAAGCATTGTCAGAAACGCGATGGGAAAGTCGGATCGATGCAATCACACCATTAAAAACCCAAATAGGTGAAATATACGATTCTCTGGAGGAATTGGAAAATGATACCAAAAGGGATATGAACACCAGAACGTTAGCAAAATCACTAAAAAATAAAATTTTTGAATTTAAATTTTTATGCTCTGTTGTAATATGGCACGATATTTTAAGTAAAATTAATGTTGTTAGCAAAATTCTTCAGAGTCCAAAATTTGACATAAAATCTTCACTAGATGCACTTAATAATTTAAGAAATTATTTCATAGCCAAACGTTCTGATGAAAATTTTCAATTTTTTTTAAACGAATCGAGAGAGATAGCTACATATGCTGGCATTCAAGAGGCATTCCCCAGCTTACCTACCCAACGGATTAAAAGAAAAAAAAGGCATTTTGAGTATGAAGGAACTGATGAACCCATATTATCACCTGAATTGTCATTTAAAATAAATTTTTACTTTAAGATTGTGGATACTGCCATAACGGTAATTGAAGAACGGTTCCAATTACTACAACAACACACAGATATTTTCAATGTAATATATGGGATAACCAAAATTAAGAACGATGACGAACTTAAAATCAATTGTAAGAAAATTCATCAAGCCCTTACAGACATAAACAGCTCGGAGAGTGATATCAGTGCAACCGATTTATTCGAAGAAATTAAAGCTATTCAACCATATTTTACCATAGAAAAAAAACCTAGTGATATGCTTGAATATATTTACGAAAATAATCTACATTCAACATTTCCAAATTTAACCATAATCATTCGTATATTCCTAACTCTACCGGTTACTGTAGCTACGGGTGAGCGGTCGTTCTCAAAACTTAAAATTATTAAAAACTATTTACGATCTTCGATGACGCAAGAAAGACTTTCTGCTTTAGCTCTATTATCTATCGAACATGAAGTGTGTGCGACATTGGATATTAAAGACATCGTAAAAAAATTTTCTGAAACGAAAGCCCGAAAAGTTCGATTTTAATAACTTTTTTTTATGTTATTTAGTTATAAGTGTTTTATTTTATTGGACATTTATGTTTTTTAATTTGGAGACTATATTTGACTCTGCTGGATGTTGGATAATACCTACTTTATATATTTGAGTAAGTACCATTTACTGATATTATTACTATTGATACATACTACAGGTCTCGGGTAATATAAACATATAATGTAGGTATGTTAAAAAAACTATGCCATTTTTATACATTTCGTTAAATATAAGGGGGCGGGGGGCGACAAATATTGAGTTGCACACGGGCGGCCAACACCTTAGCGGCGGCCCTGAAAACACGTAACACAACTACTTAATAAATTCGATAACAATACTAACTTCAGTAGTATATTAAAGAACTAGTTTCATAAGGCCTTTTCTTAACGCACCAGTCCAAGTTTGAAAAACGAGACGCGAAACGTCGAGTTTTTCAACGGACGAGCGCGACAAGTGGTCTTATGAAACGTGTTCTTTATACTATTTTTTCTATTGAGGAAGTTTAAGAGTATTTTAAATATATTTATGTAGAAAATTTTACGTCAAATCGATTACTAGGGAGTTTTTATAAACACTTATGGCAGCACTGACAGGTGGCTGAAACTGACATTTCAAACTTTCAAATTGAACTACCAACATCGTAAAAAAACAAACTAAAAACAGTACGATTATAGGCCTCCTTAACGTACTGTTTTTAAGCTAAAACAGTGCACTTAGAACGGCTTTATAAAACCGAAATAGAAAAAATATGTAACAAATGCAGTAAGTTAGTATACTGCAATGCTTAGAAGCGTTTTTCTTAAAAACAGCACATTTAATCAACATGAAACAAGTAAAAATATCTTTTGTATCATAAGCTTTACCCATAAGAACAAAATTTTAATAACAAAAATTATGATAAAACAAAAAATCGGCCGACAGCGCCCTCTACAATCTCCAGTAATGCTTACACATTGATGTTTGGCTTCCCTTGAAGTGGATGTGTACCAATTTTCAGCTTGATCCGCCATTTCTTTATGAAATATACAAAATATGTTAAAAATATTATTTTCTTTTGATTCTGTACTACCTTCTTAATGAAGCACTCTTGTACTAAGGCATGTTTGGTATAATCGGTCCCATTTAACCCCAGGAATCTGTCCTTTTACTTTCAGGACACCCTGTATAATATGTGTACATTGTGAGTAGAACAGATATTTACGGTCTCAAAATAGAAAGAGTGAGAGTAATATTAAATATCTGATATAGGTATATTGAGCACGATGTAGAAAATGCTAAACAAGAATGGTATCAAAGCATACAAAGTTTGTAACATAAAATCAGTAACAAAAGTAATGATGCTATCGGCAGTCTTGTATAACCAACTTAACAGTTACCTAACGAAGCAGCTGTTTTTTCTTTATGCCAACAAATCACCTTTTTAGATGCAAGTACCTAAGTTAGACTTGTTTGAAAAGCTGGGGGTATAAAATCAGTATTTATTTGTTCTGGTCTTGAATTTAACTACCTATAAAAAAAAGGTTATAATTGTAGTTAATTCCCGTTTCATTGCAACAGGCATAGCTTTATAAACTAAGAAAATTTTGTTTTATCTGTTAGAAAGTTTTTTACAATTTGCATTTCATTATAAGGTTGTTGTTCTCTCTTATTTATATCATATTCTTTATTAAATGAAACCTTGTCGGTTCCTTAACTGAAGGCAACATGATCCTACTATCCAATAAAGAAACTTGTTCAAATACAAAATTCACTTAATCAAGACTTGTTTCTAAAAAAATTTATTACAGTAGACACTACAAAAACAATTCTATTTTAATTTCATAATTGTTACCACAACGAATGAATGCAAACTAAACTTAAATTTAATCAATCCTTAAAACATAAATATGAAATTATTCAAGTCCATATAATTTAAGCGTTCTATCCATCGACGTTGATGCAATATAATGAGCATGTCGTCCAAACCTAACCCCCGTGGCAGCTGCAGTGTGATCATTGAATACTTTTAATTCTTGCCATTGCTTGACCAAATATACTCTGAAATAAAATTGGTTATGTTAATTATTTCTCCTCTTACTTCGTTGAGTTGCACAATAATAATAAATGAAAAACAACATTATCAATAAGAGTGTTTTTACCTTCTGTTTTATTGTCCACTTACAGCAGAACCATTGCAGTTTTGCAAGCGGCGAAAACTAATATTAGAATCTAGTGATTTCTAACCTTCATGTTGGTGACACTTTCTGATATCTATCGAACTGACATTAACTTGTTAACCTTATTTCGATATATCAGTGGTTTACTACAAACTTTTAAATTAAGTAATTATAATTGACAATATGAAGACAAATTTAATGAATTCCTGCAATCGCCACTAGTGATTTCTTAACAGCTATAACATAACCAAACTTTATATACGTGACTTCATATATTACCAAATTAGTGAAAACAATTACGATTACAGCGCCTTCCATGGCCTAACTCGACCGCAAAGCTATAGTGGTTCTGCTGTAAATGAAGTCGAATTATATTTACCTGACATCTGTTCCCGCCACCGCTAGATAGGTACCACTTTGGTCAAAACATAAATCTTTAATTTGATATCCTTCATCTAACTGTAAAGTCTTGAAATTTTTCAATTTACGTAAATCCCATAACTTGACACATGCATCGTCTGCCGCTGTCGCTAAGTAATAACCATTCTCCGAAAAGGACATTGAAGTTATGGCACCGGAATGACCTACAAAGACGATACGTTTTATCAACGTTTTCACAATCAAACAAAGTTTTACCTGTGAAATCGGCAACGTTTGTTTGCTCTTTAAGATCCCAAATTTTAACCTGTGAATCGGCAGTGCCAGTTCCGAAAATAAGACCATCAGGATGGAACTGTGCGGTGGTTAAAGCTACGTTAGCCTGATCTGCTACCTTGGTTAACAAACGGCCGGTACGGATGTCTGAAAACGCCCAGTGTTGGTCCTCAGATGTAGACAACACATAGTCTCCAGTGGGATGCAACGAAAGGCCCGTCACCGCACTATCGTGTGCTCGCAAAAGCAAAGTGGTTTGTGAAGTTGGAACGTTCCAGATTCTTATTGACGCATCAGGAGAGGCTGGAGCAACATAAATTAGATTTTACTAAATTTAAAATCATATTAGATTAGTACAAAATTAGGATATTTAAATTAAATTAAAATTTATTATATAATTATGGCAAAAACCACCTTCAGGTCATTTAGTATATAATATTTTTATACATATGGAGGGACATACCAAATGGGATAAATATTTTATATTAACACTATCATTCTACAACAAAACCAACATTAGATTGGAAGGAGATCTAGATTATACTGCAAACCATCTAAATAACGTTCTCGCAGCAGCCTATGAAGACTGCTGTCCTCCAAAACAAAGAAAGGAGAATAAGAAAGTTCCCTGGTGGAACCAAGCCCTTTCCCATTGAAGACGAAAAGTCAGGAAACTTTTTAATACAGCTAAGGCAAGTGGCAATATTGGAGAGACTATAATAAATAAGTGGACGCGACTGCCTATATATATACGTCGCGCGGTCTAACTAGTACCGATCGCTGTTGCTACCGAGGTAAAATTTTCTAAGTCCCTGGAAATTATATTTTGTAGGGCATAAAAAATCGATTTTTTTTATTTTCCCGGAAAAAGATTCTTTGACGCAAACAAATAACAACCGTTAGAATAAAAAAAATATTTTTCTAAAAAAGAGGGGGGAGGGGGCCGGTGCGCTTACATATATCCACGTGTGTAATATTTCTTTGCATATTCATATGCTCCATTACGTACTGA
>JABXWE010029424.1:0-13390 GCA_014611495.1 Limonius californicus | reverse complement strand
GATACATACAGGCAGTCGTCTTCTCCTTCCTAGAAGAGCGCACTTTTGCCGTCAAAGTAAACTCTGCCATATCTGAAGCAAAAACCATACGGGCGGGAGTTCCTCAAGGAAGTATTCTCGGTCCACTCCTCTTCAACATCTACACCTCTGACATTCCCGAAATATCAGCGTCTATAGCGATGTTCGTTGACGATACTGCTATTGTTACTCAAAGCACAGACCTAGAAACAGCAGCTCAGCAATTGCAAACTGCAACGGATAAGTTCTGCAAGGGGCTCAGAAGCTGGAACATCCAAATCAACCCATCCAAATGCCAATGTAAAATCTTTACGCTGAGAAGAATAGTTGATCCACCCATCTTCAACATCAATGGAACTGTGCTACCCTGGAACCCCAAAGACTCCGCAATCAAATACCTCGGAGTACATCTAGACACAAGACTGAGCTGGAGTTTCCACATCAATCAAAAATTAACGCAATGCTATAATCGACTACGACTACTTTATCCACTTATAAATCGGAAAACCCCACTCCGGCCCGAATGCACTGTTCTCTTGTACAAATCCTTACTACGACCTCTGGCACTCTACGCCTCCCCAGTCTGGAGTAACACATCCAAAACCAACATCTTGAAGATCCAAAGGTTCCAAAACAAAGTATTCCGTATCGCAGTAAACGCCCCTTGGTACGTTCGCAACGCTCAACTACATCACGAACTGGGCATATCGCCAATCCAAGACTATGTTACCATGTGTACCAAAATCTTTATAAAAAATATCAACAAATGTGATGGAGCACTATACTACAACCTCAGCCAGCGCAATATACACGTAAGGCTTATGAGAAAACTTATACCCGAAGAGGGCAACGACTAAGGTCATTTACTTAGATTTTCCGAGGCACTACTATTAGCCTCGACCAGTCAATCCTCATATGATAAGTCATGAAATTATTGTACAATAAATTACAAATGTCATGTATAACACCTGTAATGTTGATCTGACAACTGAAATAAATTTAAAAAAAAAATTAAAATAAAACCCTACAAATATTAAGAAACTGAAAAGCAAATTGAAGTAAATATCTAAATCAGTAGTAGAAATTATTTGAAAAAAACAAAAATGTTACTATTTAAAAATAAGAAATAGAGAATAGAGAAATATAACAACTGAATTATTATTAATATTAATGCGGTTGCATGACGAAGATAACGTAGAATTTCTATAAACTATTACCGGTCAGTTTTTCAAAACTGAAGAATTGGGAAGAATATTAGATAATAATCCAACATTTAAATGTAGTGGTAGCTGGATCAGAACATTTAAAAACCATTTAGCATTTATAAGGGAAAAATTCATGATGTGTTATCTTCGATTAGTAATGCAGTAGCTAAAAATAGCATTAAGGTGATATTAATTAACACTCTATTTTTAATGCAGATGAAGCTGCGATTTTTTTTAATTACTTGAGAAGACAATGCTACAATCATTATTGCTTTTATCTGCATTTGCGGATATTGATTTTAAAAAATGGATAAAGGTATTTGTTACGAACCCATACTTCTTACGCTTACAACAAAATGAAAGACAGCGGTCGTCGTGACGTGACGTTCGTTATAACCAACATCCATGATACATAATTCCTAAAAAGTGAGTTTAATGTAAGACATATTGCAAAATCTTGTTTCGAAGTGTCCAATAAATTACACGAAAAAAAACGTCTTTGGGCCTTTTACACCAGCTTTTGTGTTTTGTTTATATTAACTTAAATTAATAAAATAAATTATTACCATCCGATTTATTAAAAAAACCCTATTTTATAGCGTCTTTATTATTTATCTTAGACCAAACAGAGCATAGTCTAACTCGGATATAGCAAGATTTTTTAGACGTAAATTATTTGCTCGTTATATGCGTTAAATGATATATGGGGGAAATTTCTTTAGAGTATCCATTGAAATTTCTGATTCCATGTGACAATCTGTATCAGGTGTTTTAGGTAAAGTCTAATTTTTGAATTGAGTATGTTAAAATATATTTTTAATTGTTTTTGTTGTTTCTGAAAAAAGCGAAATACAAAACAGATCCAAATATTTACCTAGCAAACACTTATTATATCCGGGATCGCGTTAGAACCCGAGCTCGTCTTAAGAGAGTTAGATTGTATATGTTTTGATCAGAGTAGTATGCAGTAGTTTCGATTGATTCATGTTAATATGCATATAAGTGTACCTTAAATGGAGTAATTTCTGTAATACTGATCCATGAACGCACTGAAAAATACCAAAAAGACGACATCGCAGTGCATTATTTATTAATCAAGGCAACTAAAGTTATTAAATAAAGGAAATTTGTTCTGAGGATGTATCTTATATTTTAAAAGTAGAAGTAAGTAGTGAAAGAGTTCATATGCTATACGTGTATATTAATGCTACAAAAATAACCATCGCCGTACCTATTTCCTTTAGACTATTTTCCATGCCATAATTTTGAATGCAAAATATTTTTGAAGTACCTGTACATATTAATGATTTAAACAACTACAAAAGAAATGTTACTAAGCACACAATAGTCTACATGATAATCCTTGCTGAAAGAATGATGAAAATACCGTGTATTGAAAATAATGAATATGATTTTGAGCAATTGCTATAATTCCCTTATTTTAGGAATCTGTATTTTAAAATAATTCAGTTATTCATCATAAACCGGTCCACAGCGGATGCCAATATAATAATGTGGCATAGATGCAAACGGACGTGAATCCGAATACACGTAAGCCGTTGGTCCCGATTGTCATATATGTATAAATATTTGACAATCGTAAACCATGCAGTGGAACTTTTCCTTTCCTTTCGATGGGTTAGGCGATCTCCTTGAACGTCACAGTATAAATATGTCTCATAAGACATTTTCATTGCGTGTAATTAACAGGCCATTGGCTTTTATAGAGAGGAAGAATGACATTAAGTTTATTAGACTTCTTTATCAAACTAATTAATGCTCGCACTACTGTGTGCTCCGTTGGTTAGTAGTTACAAGTATATCATTAGAAAGATAATTTAAAAGGCTGCCAAAATATGTAACAATATACAACATGTTTTATTGAAAGTAAAGTGGTTGATTGTCATTACTGAGAATACCTAAAGAATATTAAGCAGGCTTCGGTGAGAAAATATAGCCCTCACAATGCCATTTAAGTATACTTGGTTTATCGGGTGGAAAGTCAATAATACGGGCATTATATCGTAGGGATTTTTTAATAGATTGGGCAGAGTATATGTTTAATAATATACTCCTCTTAAAAAGTAATAGCGAACAACAAATTTACAGAAATCTTTAATTATTATTAGAAGCGACAAATATAGCATCTAGTTACTCGGGAACGGATTCTTCATGCAGACTTTAAAACCTTTAAATCTATAAATTGGAGTGCTCTGTATAATAAAGCAGTCAGGTAATACTACATGTTGCTGGTTTGTGAAATCGCGCAGCCTTTATATAAGTAAACCGACAAGTTCAAATCCTTTAAATATTGTATTGGTAAGGTTAGAGCTATAAATATTTAAATAGGAAGGTTGGGAACAAAGTGCCAGGCTTGGAACTCGGCTGCCTTTTTTACGGAATTTTCATTTCATTTTACGTATTTAATATTGCTAATGCATATTATATGCATACACATAGTTAGGTCTCTACATATATAATTTAAAATAAACTAAATCAGCCAGAATTTTAAAAGACATTATGAATATCATTAATTTCTTCAGGTTACTATAGAATTAAGAACAAGGGATATCAGACCATGCTTTTTTCTCAGTATTAAATTAATAATCTAGTAGATAAGCTGTCATGTAGAGGTAAAGGTTAAAAAGTTTTACTGCGGTATTGAACGGCTCGATTCTATTTGCTACTTAATGACCTGTGACCTTCTGATTAGTAATGATGAATAGATGTCATGGAAAACCAGAACGTTTGTCTTAGTTTGTAGTTTGTAGATTGTAATTCACTGTCAATATTAACTACAGTTATCAAAAGGTCTTGTACAAATCTGTACGTTTTCAATAGGCCTGCCTTGATAACAATCATTGCGGAACACCCTATAGCTATGAAGTAACGGCATTTTTTAGTTAGATGGGAAAATGTGCGTGTTAACCAAACACCACTAAGATACATTTTAGTAGCAGTTGCAAAGTCAAACAATATAGCCAGAAAATTGAAAATTTTCAGACAATTTTTTTGCAAAGTTGTGCTAATAAGAATGGCATGCGATTAAACGAAAATTGTTTCCTGGAAATAGAGCGACTCCTAACAAATTTGGTGATTGTAGACACGACCCGTTTAATAATACCAGGTACCAGGCCGTCCCTTTTGGCAGCTTATATTTAAAATAAGTGGACGCGACTGCCTCCCTGGACTTTCCCATACTGGAAACTGTTCATATCATCTTTATTTCAAATTATATATATATATATATATATATATATATATATATATAAATAATAATTATATATATCAAATTAAGTATTAAATACCAAATTTTGATAAATAATTTATAACTTGTTGTTGTAATACCGGTTAAAGAAATGAATGTAGCGCGACAGTATGGCAATGGTTCTGAATCAACCGGGCTGTCCGTACCGCTAGGCCGTCGCGCGGTCTAACTAGTACCAATCGCTATTGCTACCGAGGTAAAATTTTCCCTGGAAATTATATTTTGTAGGGCATAAAAAAATCGATTTTTTTATTTTCGCGGAAAAAGATTCTTTGACGCAAACAAATAACAACCGTTAGAATAAAAAAAATATATTTTCTAAAAAAGAGGGGGGAGGGGGCCGGTGCGCTTACATATATCCACGAGTGTAATATTTCTTTGCATATTCATATGCTCCATTACGTACTGAGCGATTCAGTGAAAACCCCAGCTTCCTATCTTTTTTCGTATATTAATTAAAGGAGTTTGAAGTTTCAAACTTCCAAGCTTCGTAGAGGGCGCCACAGGAAAATTACGGAGTTCTTCAAAAAACATATCGATAGCCCCTTGCGAGGTGTCTATCGACATATGAAATTTAAAAAAATTCCTTGGAGCAGTTTTTGAGAAATAATTTTTTGAAAATTTCCAAAATTTTGAAAATTCGTAATTTAGGCCCCTTATAATTTTTCAAAAAACTTTTTATATCATCTCATTTTACCCTTCATATACTATTCAGAAAATAAAAATCATTTGAATCGATTCATCCGTTTTCGAGTAATTGGGCGTTAAACTCAAAATTTTCAAAAAATCATAGCGCCCTTCAGTTTAAAGCTAGCTAGTTCGGCAAAAAACTAACAGATTTGTCTTATGACCCTCTATCGTTATCCGCGATAAAAGTTTCAAAATTGTAATCACGAAAAAAGTGATACCAAAAAAACATGCGTAACTTCCGCTTCCGGTTTCGGATTTTTTTTGAAAAGCTTATTTTTTCGATGAATTTTCGATACACCCCCGCATTCCAAAGCGCATCAAAATCGGAGCAATACTTTCGGCTGTAGGAGCGTCACATACGTACATACGTACGTACGTACATACGTACCCACCCACAGACAGACATTTTTTAAAAACCACTTTTTTGGGTTCCTAGAGACCCAAAACGGATATATCCGTTAAAATCTCGATTTCGAAAATTTTCATGATTTCAATACTTACCCTATACCTATAAGGTATGGGAAAGTAAAAATAAATAATCTGTGGGAGATCTAAGCTACTACATACTTACTATACAAACCGTTCTCGAGCTAAATATTTTTTGGTATTTAACCCTGCTTATTTTAGTATTTTCATATTCGCCCTGTAAGTTGTTGCATTGTTCTATATTACTATCCTTTTTTTTTAGTGCGTTTGCCTGATGGCTGAATTACATACTTGGTTTTTTTTTGTTCACGGACATCCATGAAGTGTTCATGTTTTAGTTATTGGAGAGTATATTTTAATTGGTAAAATTTCCCTTGAGGATGGGATTAACACGATATATGTTATTCTGGTATGACATTACGGTCTCTTAGGAGATTGATAGTTAATATGTGATAATTGTTTTATTTATTTATTAATTTGTTAAGTGATAAAATATCTACGGTGATGATTATAACTCAATTTTCTGAATAGAGTGCAGATTGTTTTGTTGTTACAATACTTTTACAATTACAGTAGACGTGCTGATATTTCGTATTGTTATGGACCGAGTGTTTTACGTATTACCTGCTATTGTGTCTGTTAGGGTTGCATGTTGTAGATATTTATGTTATAACTAGTTGCTTAAACGGCATTAAATCCTGTCATAATAGTAAGATAGTTGGGATCAGTAGGTACTTTTTGATTACGTTCGCTTTGAAGTTCCACAAATCATTACTTTGAAATACTTCAGTGGTTTTATTGATTCGTTTTGTAACTGTAAGTAACTGCTAACTAATTCGGTAAATGGTTATTCGTTCCATTGAGATTCCGTTGAATCCTTGTTACACCATTATTTTGATATTATGTTTTGTTGTAATGTAGCTGAAATGCACTGGAAGTATTGCGTGTCTAAAGTTATTTGAACAACGCTTTTAAATTAATTCCGATGCAGTATCCTATGTAAATAAACCGCTTAGAACATTACAGGTTACGCTACAAATTTAGATTTAGCAGGTTAACGTCATTGGCGTCGTCTGCGTCGATATTTTGTAGCTAGCTGGGAAAACGCAACAATTCATTGCGTCACTGATCGATTACACAGTCGTCTTCGCTGTTGTTAAGGATAATATAGTTTGTGCGGAGAGGAAGGCTTTCGGATTATTTTTAATGTTTTATCGAGCTATTCCGATCGTGCTCGATAGATTAATGACACGGAAGATAGTGGTCGCAAATAAGTGTGTGTACCGTTTGTTATATCATTTCAACGAAAAAGTTTGAATATTGTTAGCATCAACTCATGACTAAAAAACGTCCATTTAACTGCATTGCCTTGAAATACTGCCAGGGTTTAAAAAACAGCACTTTCATGTAATTCATATATTATTTATATATTGAAATAATGTTGATAAGTATAGCCCCAAGTAATGGATGCATTTTACCTTGAACTTATTTACATATTTTTTTCAAGTTAAGTGTATTTGTATAGTTGATTTATGTTAGTTTATTTAAAATACAGAATAAAAAATGCATAAGCTATTTTTTCCTTTGCTTCCTAATTTGAGCGTTATTTTAGATTTAGATTGCGTTGTCTTATTGTTTAGTTAATATTACTAGTTGTACTACCGATGTATCACACATATTTTCTGTTGATTAATTATTTCTAAATGCTTTATATCTTTAGAGACATAGCGATTTTCCTTCTATCTCCGTCTTGCGCATTCAAGGCGTAACAAATATACTGGACCTACAGCTTAACACGGAACATGTAGTGATGCCATCCTTTTAACGTACGTGCAACTTTATTCAATTTAATGCCGCAATTCAAGTAGATCCGGTATTTCTGTTTGCTTCGCCGGCCATTTTTCCGCAACCCGTACAAAAAAAGGTAAAGGGTTCAAACCCGCAGACCTTGCTGGCCAAGCAATAGTTCCATCTCAACCTATTCATCATAATGGAAGAACATTATCTAGGCGATTTGTTGCTTGACGGCTGAAGTGGGCGGGAGCAGCACCATGTATAAACCATATATGAGATGGTGTCATGGGAGGGCCATTTTCTAACAAGTTTGATAAAAATTTCTTACAAAAAATTAACATAAGTTTGTGCATTCAATCGGGGAGGTAGAATATGCGGTCCAATTGAGAAATCAACTAATGCCAGATATTAATCGAAAATCTTTCCTGGTGAGAAATTACTCAAACAGCATGAGGATTTTCATCCAAGCAAGCACGCAGATTGTGCGAATTTACATTCCCTCTGGTGAAACTTGCATCATCAGTAAATAAAATCTTACCCATCAAATTAGGATCCTGCGTACAGCATTGCTGCAGCCATTTACGGAACTGTAACCTATTTGGATTTATTGCTTGTACTGTTTGAAAATGGGAAAGGTGCAATAACTGTTCATAAAGGTTGCTCCAAACCATCATGTGATTAACATTCAAAATACCTCCAATTTGCCTTGTACTCGCTGCTGGGTTATCCTCTACAATTTGAAGTATCTGTTCTTCAACATTAAGATCGTGATTTACTTGTCTCTCGTGCCGAACTGGACACAAACGGGCAGTTTCACTTACTCGTCTATCAACTGCTTCGAATGTTCTTTTATCTGGAACTGTTCAATTAGGAAAACTTTCTTGATGAAGATTCCGTGCAGCTACACCTTCAGAGGCCAAACCATATATAAGATGCATGTCGGCGCTATCTTCCTTTGTAGCACTTGTTTTTAATAATTTATTCCAAACCGACTTTTTTGGGGAGCATTTCCGAACAAAATACGATTTTCTTTCTTATTTTGAGCTGTAGAATATACCCCTAAAAGGATGACGTCATTTCATGTTACATCCTGTATATAATAAATTTAAGGTTGATTTTTACAATCATAGTATATGATAAATTCCCTATTTCGTTACATTTTAAAATAAATCAACTTCATATAGCATATGATTATTTTTATTATTTGCAAGGTTTGGAAATATAGCTTCTGGACTGTACCCTCTGTCAAAGTAGTACCCATTTGCTTCACAATTGCTGCAGAATGAGCAGGTGCATTCTCATGCAACAACAATTAACTATTTTTTTCTCGAAATTGCTTTAACGTGTAATGGATTATTTACTGTTAGTCCATCAGGTACTAATTCTTTGTGGAACATGCCCTGGGATAATCGGCATGGTTTTGATTTTGGATGTCGAAAAACGAAACTTTTTGGGCCTTGATGATGATTATCTAGTCCATTGCATGGTCTAGCGTTTTGTCTCTTGAAATACATGACTCATCACTATTGTCAATACCGTTAAGAAAATTTGCATTGTCTGGATGCGTAACTTTTCTCTGTTTTTACGCATCTGTAAGATTGCTGGACGAGCTTTTCACAAATCTTCATGTAAAATTTGTCGAATCATCTGCTTATTTATGTTAAACTCATCTGCCGTCATTCTGAGGTTCATTTGGCGATCTTTTGCTACAATTGCGGGGAGTCTTCCGACCGAATCTATATGTGCGTTTCTAGCGACATCTTAGACATCGTCATATCCATTTTTGAAATATTTAACCTACTCAAACACAACAGTGCGACGCAGGGTATAATCACTCCACACAGTCTTCAACATGCATAAGTCTGTTGGAAATATTCCCTAATTTATAGCAAAATTTAATATTTACTCGTTACTCCATGTAGATTGAAAAAAAACGTGATGTACGTGCTAGCGTCCTGTACAGAAACTAATAGCTGTTCGATTTTCGCTTCACCTGCTTCTATTGATACAACTTTGAATTATTTTTCTATTATTTTTATTTGACTACATAGCTGCATCGTTAATCCGTGAATTAAATTGCGATACCTCGTAGACCGTTGTCAAGATAACAATATATAAATGTATAATCTTCAAAAGATGGCTCATTGTTTTCTGACAATATCAATAAACGTATGTACCCTATGCATATGTGTATTAACAATACTAAATAGCTGTTTTAGGATTTTTCAAACTAGCAGTAAGACATTAATAATACATGATTATAAGATATTGGGTCTTAGTAGCGGAAGTAGGAAGCCATTAAGAAAATTTTTTATACCACAGATAACGTGTAGGAAGCGGGTACGCACACTTACTTTATGCTTAACACAAGCAGTAATTGTTGAATAATATCTTCCTTGTGTTATATTTCTAATTTTAATAAGAAAAGCTGTAAAATAAATGTGGATATTGCTATCCGATGCTAATTATAGAAATTCATAATGTTATGCTAGGGGAGTCTCGTGTGTGCAGATAGATTTTTTAATTTACTAATGACCTGTTGGTTCTTACATTTAAATGGTTATATGCCGTGTGTACTTGCAATATTCGCAATTTATGGACTTACATTATTTCATCCGTAGAAATACATATATGTGGCAACTGCATTGGCTTATAGGTAGATTTTTTGCATCGCTGAAATGCTTGCACCAGACAATCCTGAAAGGCTTTTATGAGAGTTTTAACCTCGGTTTTTAGTTGCCTTGGTTTTGTGTTATTTTGCTTTGATCCGCTAGTTCGGGTTTGATCCGTTTTAACTAACTTGTTTAGCAGCGACAAAGTGAAGTTTATTAGTGAGCATTTTAGTCCATTAGTTGCAGCAGGTTGGTTGCGAGGTGGAAATCGATTTCGGTTTTTCTACATCGAGACGCCACTAAATTTTTCAATATTTTGCAACTAACTAAATACATTCTATATTCAGGAATTAAAGTATCGGCCATTACTACTAGCTTGGTATTTATGTATGTTTTACTTCTCATGCTATAGTTGTGGGTAGTGTTTCTGTTACCTAGGCATTTTAAATTTCCAAAACAATGGGAAATTCAATTGAATTTCTCTAATTCCTGAGATACAGGGTGATTATGAACATGTGCGAAAAACTTGAACTACTTATAGCGGGGGTTTTCTAACTCCTGAATCACCTGATATACTTTTGCAAATTCGGCACCGTTACGGAGATATATTTTTAACATTAATCTATAAAATGCAAATAACTTTTTTGTTTTTTGTCCAATTTTAATAAACTTCGTTGTTTTGGTTAGCTAACTTTATTTATAGTCAATAAGAAAAGTTGTGTGCAAAAAGTAGATGAAATCTGACGCAGAAGTGAAAAATTTAGTGTAAAAGTTTGTAAAATTAGTTGTATGTATTTAAATTATCATTTTTTTTAAAAACTGGTAAATAACTCTTTTAAGTATTAAATTATCGAAAAAGATTGTAGACCTTTTGGAAAAAAGAATACTAGTTCAGAAGCTGCAAAAAAACAATTTTATTTTCATATATACTCTAATTTGCACATATACCTTCCTTAATTTATACATTTTTTTATCAACTTTTCACTTCTGGGTCACAGTAAACCCACTTTTCACACTCAATTGCACATTTTTCTTGGCTGGAAATAAAGCTTTGGCTGGTAAATACCCAAAAAATGACGTTTATCAAAATTGGGTAAAAAAACAAAAAGATATTTACATTTTAATGGAGAAATTGAAACATACTGTAAAATATTTTTAAAACGTTAATAATATTGTACAATTTGCACAGCTTAAATTATAAATAGATATTTATTTATATCTAAATTATATACAGTCGTTTCGTAACTACCATTAAAATAATATAAAGGTTTCACAAAAGATGTTTTAACTTAAATTGGTTTTTTAGAAAAACAACACGAGTGTGGTGCCAATCTACAACAAACTTTTGATTATCCGTGCTAGTCGTCGGAAAAACGTGCACGGATAGCTGAAAAACGCGGATAATACAATTTTTGCTTTTGACTTTAAAAAAATAGTTTCGTATTAACTCTACCGTGTATAAAAACACATTTGACACCTTGAAATGTATATAATATAGAACAATATAGTATTGTACATATAAGTTAATAATATATTGCTACTGTACTCACTATTTCTATTGTTGACGAAAGTAAAATGCGATAGGCCGGATAAAATCCGCGTATCAATCGCAAACGGGATAATCCGCGTACGGATAATAGAGTTTACTGTACTTGATTGTTGTTACAAGGATGTTATAGAGTGGATGCGGCATTGCACACTATCGCCTACGTTACCAATTGGTTTCTAAATACTTTTGCTCTTATTAAGTTTATATTTATAATTTGTCATTAAAATGGTACATTGTGTGGCATATGCATGCTACAATTCTTCAAAGAAGATTGCTAATGTGCATTATTTTCGATATATTTCATGGCTTTAAGTAACTCCACAACACCGTACGAATGCCGCATCCACTCTATAACATCCTTGTGGTATCGACATTTAATTTTTAAAAATGTTCATTCAACGCTTAACGGGTTTTTTATCATATCACTAAACCCCTCAGAGAGTCTGCTAAATACATTTTATACCATTTAATACATTTTTGTTTTATATTACGATAAATTGAGTATTTTTAAGAGATTCAGGATTATGATAAATATTTATTAGAAATACAATTTTGTTTATTTAAGTAATTATTTTTTAATAGCAATAAGCAAGTCATATACCATTAATCAATGTATATACACACGCACGCACACTTAGAAGAAATTGAGATTTTAATGAAAATATGTATTCAGCAAATCTAGACATCCAAAAAATTGTTTTTAAAGTATCTATCCATGAGAGTATATGTAGCCAGCGATCCGATTTAGACGAAATTTGAAAGCTACAGCTACGAAGTTTTTTTTAAGTCCGGAAGCCGAAGCAGAACCTGTATACAGAGTTGGGCGTAGCGATTTACTTTACACAAGAATTCGCTTATAGCGGTAGCAAGATACATAAAATAGTAGCTGTAACAGAAAATCAAAAAGCACAATATACATAATAATATAACGAATTTTAAGAGCGATTCAAAATAATTTCTAGAATAGGTCATTTAACTAAAAAATGCAAAATATTGCTGTAATAGACAGCATCAGGCTAAGGAAATTCTGAGTGGCAGCTACCACGAATAACAAAGGTAACGGAAAATCCGGAGGCCTTAGTAGTAAAACTTAATTCTATACATTCTGTGTTAGTATCTTCGAATATTCATTCGGTCATTGCGTGTAGGGTGCTACATTTTGATAAAATGTTCCTAATTTAAATGTGAAAATCCATGGGCGAGAATTGTTAAGTTGTGGTTGTTCTTAACTTACTGAAGCTGTTACACCCTAAAAAATAGTTTACAGGTAAGGTTGGTCTTAAATAAATGAGTGTAAAAAGTAGCAAAGAAATAGCTAAAATAGCTACGGTAAAGCTTACTAGTTCATAATAACAGTTTTCTTTGGTACATTGATTATCGACTTTAGAAGTTGCAAATTTATAAAAATTCCTAATTTAAATCGGTGAAGTTTCCGCAAAATCTTTACCTTCAGAATAGAAATTTCTACAATTTTTTTATTGTCTTGTTTAATTCCTGTATAATCATAAACCCGTTATTCCAGTGAAACATGATAAAGGATAGAGGAAATTTCATTGGATTTATAATGTAAACCAATATAAAAAGTACCCAGGAGTGGAAAACGGAGTAGGTTATGGTTTTTTTAGGGACCGCGGTGGTCGAGTGCGAGAACGCATTGGCCACTCGAGGTCACAGTAAATGCAGTTGCTCCGTTGGGGCGATCGAATCCCGACTGGGGCGACAGCATTTGCTTAGTTAAGTTTAGGGTGCATGTTGCATGAATGTTTAGTATGTAAGGGACGCCCGTACCCCCCTGAAGTAATGCGAAAGCGGTTCGGGGGGGGGGGGG
>JABXWE010029423.1:0-12390 GCA_014611495.1 Limonius californicus | reverse complement strand
ATTGCGCTTTGAGGTATCTCAGCTGCAGAGTACCTGCCAGTGCTTTGACGTATCTCAGCAGCTTACGGCATCCCTTGACGATTGCGCTTTGAGGTATCTCAGCTGCAGCGTCAAGTTCCCTTAACCCTTCACCTGCCAGCGCTTTGAGGTATCTCGGCAGCTTACGGTATCGCTTAACGATTGCGCTTTGAGGTATCTCGGCTGCAGCGTCAAGTTCCCTTCACGCTTCACCTGCCAGCGCTTTGAGGTATCTCGGCAGCTTACGGCATCGCTTGACGATTGCGCTTTGAGGTATCTCGGCTGCACCGTCAAGTTCCTTTAACCTTTCATCTGCCAGCGCTTTGAGGTATCTCGGCAGCTTACAGAATCCCTTGACGATTAAATTTCTGGAGGAAATCGTTATACTTGAGATCACGTCACACTACCTCGGCTAAGGTTTCCTGCAGCTTCCTACCCTGAACAGGTGAATACCGGAGGTAGTTAAATTGCACAGTCTGCAGTCAATATTTACGTTAATAAAAGTATTTAACCTCTCCTGTATTTTATTTCACGTATTTAGCTCAACTACTCTAGATCCGAACCTAAGACGATCACGACGAATCACGACGAATACAAGATAAACACAACACAAGGGTCCGTAACGTTACAGAATCAACAATTTAATCTTGGTGTTAATAGAACTACATGAGCAATGTAGTGGCCAGTTTTCATTTAAAAATTGAAGATACAAGGCTGGTAGAAGTAGGTTAGAAAGTATGTACGGACCAATTACATTATTATATAACAGCCCAGCCGAAATGCTTATTGACCATCGTCTTTGATAAGGTCTTTTGCGTATTAAGTGAGGGTTTTCATCCCTCCATTCATACAAGTTATGAGTATTTATGATACCCGTCGAGTAAACGTGCATTCATTACTCCAAGGAATATTTTCAATGAAATGTGGATTATTGTTTATGCTGTGCACAACCATCTGCCAAAATTGACTAGAAGCTTCCTATCCTCGTTATGCGATACTTGAACTTTTTGGGGACTAAATGGATGCGGACCGTTTCTTTTTAATAATCTGGGAATTGTATCTATTTTAGGATATAAATTAAGGACGTTACAGTTCGACGACTTGTACGTTGTTCCACCCCAACAAATTCGAGACCTGATTTTTTCGAGGATTTAAATTACCTGATTCCAGTAGTATTTGTTCTACGTGTCTTATAGTTTTAGCATGAACTTGCCGACGATATTAAAATCTTTCCGCATTTACCCTAGTCACGTTAGTGGCATTGTCAATATGCACACCCAATACTTTCAACATCGCCGTAATCTTGATCACAATAGTATCGTTTCATTATAAAAATAAAAAGTAGAAGGAAATCAAAACGATGAACGTTGAATGAACGATTCATAAAATTTTAACATCGCCACAAGCACCTAATTGAATTGTGTTATACAACTAATTGGAGCGACCTTGCGAATAAACTTATTATTTACTTTTTATCAATAACCTAATAAGGAAGGACAGTCGGAAAAATGTCCACTCTTAATGTTCAATTTGTTTTAGCCCCCTGAATCCAATCCCAAGTAGTCAAGTCAATTTTGAGACGCCCTGTATTTACAAATACTTCGACCATTTGAAAACCCCTCTAAAATGTTTCTATTTATATTAAAACACGTTCCTGAACATGTTAAAATTGAAGATAATTTTTTAAATTAAAACTCTCAGTGGTTTTTTGATAGTTAACTGTTTAAAGTCTAAAATGTCAAATTTTAGATCTCTAAATAAATGGAAGGCACAACTAAAATAAATATTTACCAATATTTCACAATATTTAATGTATGTTTAAATATGAGAATAAATATTATAACGTCTAATGTCTAATAAAAGTTAATATAGCTGTTGAAAATAGAATAAACATATCTATTTAGAAAGATTTTGTCCTTGATTTGTTGTCCCCCTTGTGTAGTTTTATTCTAGTTCATAAAAGAGAGGAAAATGAAAAGTTAGATTTAGGATTTAGCTGGAAAATGGACGTGGACCATAGACGTGATTAACGTTTATATCTACTTCAAGAAGCAAGATAGGTTTAAACATTTCTTCTGCCGCCATAATTAGTTGCTAGTCATAAAAACACGTCCACATACAAGAACAACAAACTGAGAAATATCTCAAATGCATTTATGATATCTTAAATTTTATTAAATTTGTTTATTGTTTCAAATTCACTTAAGGC
This sequence comes from Limonius californicus, assembly GCA_014611495.1. Taxonomy (NCBI): domain Eukaryota; kingdom Metazoa; phylum Arthropoda; class Insecta; order Coleoptera; family Elateridae; genus Limonius; species Limonius californicus. The sequence continues at coordinate 10,163 of JABXWE010029423.1, read as the reverse complement.
AAACTAAAAATGTTTGCGATATATTTAAATAAAACAAACATATTTCTAGCATTATTTTTTTATTTTTTAATCGTACAATATTTTTAAAATAAATTCCTATTAAACATCAAAATTGTTTGCTACATCATACGGAAACAATATCACATTTTTTAAGATGACACTAATAACATAATTATTAGTATTTGTTTCTGACTAATATGCTGTGCTTTGGCAAAAAAAAACAGGACAAAGTATTAACCAAATCGGTTGCGCTTATTAATTATATCGAATGATTCTGAACTGACATAATCGATTAATTGGGACGCCTTCACTCTTTTTTGTGATTTTTGGCAACTATTATATAGCAAGGTTAACTGGAAATAATCATGTGTTTCCAAAAAAAGTAATGGAATTAGAAGATTATGTGCATACATAAAATGTATAGTTTTTTAAAATGTCAACCTTGCCCGCTAATTGCTTTTAATTAAAAATTGAAGAATAGAAAGAAAACACACATTCAAAAGCACATTCAACATTCGCGATTTAAAATATGTTAACAGTCACACACACACACACACAACTAATATATTTCGATTTCTGGGAGTTTTGCAGTAATATCCACGCAATATTTTACATGACGTCGATGTCATTGAACATGGACTTGCGCTGGGTTAAAGGAAAGTTCACCGATTGCCCTTGCTCCTTGACATTTATCGATCACAACTTTGTGCACAAAACTGTCTAATTTAAATAACTGAACAAAAAGTGCACGAGGTAGTAATTATAATATTAACATATTAACGATGACTATGTTCCACTTCCTTCTTCTGTTTATTGGCTTAGATTTGGAGTTTGATTTGTTTGTCTCGTAAAAGTAATTAGTTAAGGTATTTATTCAAATTACAGCCAACACCTGCAGAGCCATCTACAGATCAGGGGATTCCGAAAACAACTTAATTTAATCATCTGCTCCTTCTTCAAAGTTGAACTGAATCACAGATATGTGCAATCCAATTTTTGCTTGATTACGTCACATAATCTTAACATACGGTGAAATGGCACCAAAAGCATATAAAGATCATCGAAAGAGAAATTTAACATTCAATAATGCAAGTCCATGAAAAAATAAAGTGTAAAGGATTCTTAATTTCCGGTACATGCATACTTTAGCAACAACAGACGTTCTTGCGACGTCAGTGAAAACAGAAAAAATAGTAAACCTTCGACCTGGGTTTTAATTCCAAGTATGCGTCAGTAAAGGTCGCCAAAATTTCTGTTTTACCTGTTCTTAAAAATGCACTTTCAGGGTTATTTTTACCATAACTATCAATTTGTAATCATAAATTATTATTTAATTTCAGGAACAACAAAATATTGTTTTTGCAGAAGGCAAGTTTTATTAATATTTCTGAGAAGTTAATAGATTTCCGCAATAAAATTTTATCCTAGACGCATAATCTGTTTTTATACAGAATTATATTAGTTTGTAGGTGTATTTATGTGTAAATATAGGTTTGTGTAAGCTTCCAGATGTGCATTTGTAATTAAGTGGTGGTTATTACAGCGTATACAAGTTTTTTTAAATACCGTAATAATTACATAATTAAAGATTAAAGCGTGAAACAGTAATTTGCGTGACTCAACAGACGGAATTGTTTATGTTTTCATAAACAAAAGGATGTAGAGCGTAAAAAAATAAAGTTAAATTTTAGTACAGTAGTTTATTTAAATAATAAATTTGTACAACCACTTCCCAAAACCTGGTGCAACACAAGTGTCCGTGGTTTGCATGCACTACATAAATACATAATGATCTATAAGTTTTCCATTAACAAGTTACTCACTTTAAGTAATATCTGTTATTGATAGCCTAGTGTATATATACGAGGTGTCTCAGATAAAATTATGTACATGGGGATTTCGGCTACTTTAAGTGATACGGGTAAATCAAAGAAACATTGCACAAACGTATGGCCCTTACGAAAATATATTGACTTTCAAGATATCTGCAAACACTTCTGAAATATCCCGAAAAAACCTAATTTGCCTTTGTGAAATTATTTTTATTGTTGGCATATGCATGTAATATATGGCCGTAAGCCCTTTCATACACTATTGAAAAAAGTAAAAATCTAATAATATGGTTTTAAGAAAAAAAGTTAGCTATGGTATCTTTGGAAATAGTTGTCTTAGAAAAATTTAATCGCCGTAAGTGAATTCCTCGTGTCCGCTTCTGTAAGGATATCGAATTTTAATTGCAAAACTTTAATAATAAAATATGTATTAGAGATTTTCCACAAGAAGAAAAACTGTTGCTTTGAAATTACCACAAAACAATTAAATTATTTCTCCAAAATAAAAACACTTGGATTCAAGAAATTTGATCTAAACAAATTAAACTTCAAAGTAATAATGTCAGAGATATGATGATCATATCGCCAAATACGACAGAGTAAAAGTAATTACCTACAGAAATGTATTTACTAAACTTAAAAGAAACACTAAAAACACTGGAAACTTTGAATGCAGTTACTTGAAGTAAATGTTCAAATAATTGTTCAGTATTCCAAATGCACAATTGATTTCTTTGCAGTACAGACAAACAACCTTCCTAATAAACTGCTGCGGTATTTTTTTGGATAGTTCGTTTTACAGCCTTCTGAACTTCCCCTACAGTGTCGTAATTTCTTGTATGTAACCACACAAAGGGGGGTAGGTCCTTTATGTCTGTGGCACTCTAAACACGCAACGCAGGCATAGGAGAGAAGATCGCTACGTCTTTTAAGAGATTAAGCACTCTAAGAAGAAGAACCCCACAAAAAAATTAGGGGCTGTGAGATCCTGGAATCGAGGAGGCCGCTTAACAGACCCTAATTTCCAATGCATATCTCGGGATATGTATTATTTAATTAATTAGTTACAATGTGACTATTGGGTGGTGGTGCTCCATCTTGTTGAAACCATATATTGTGAGTTGTAGTAGGCGGCTTTCAGATGTAAGAGCGCTGTTAAAAATGATTCGACTTATAATATTCCCATTTAATATTCCTATACATACGTTGAAACCCCATCTAACCTGTTGTCTGACATTCCTAATTAATCCGGGGTTGGCATCAGCCCATAACACAATATTTTTTCTGCTAAATAACCAAACAGTTCATAAAACGTGACTCGTCGGCTACGTCATTTTAAGAGGAAGTTCCCTATTGTTTTGGCAATTTTGAACAAACCATCTTCAAAATACTAATCTTCGATAGCCATTACTTTCATTAAGCCTCTGACTTAAATGCTATCAATAGGGATGGAATTTATGATTCTTCAAAACTACACGAGCTGCAGTGGCGGCTCGCCAGGTGAAGTAGGTAAAGTGCCTCGTCACGTAACATTTTCATTCAATTGCGAATATTTATTTAAATTACATAACAAATTAGTGAAACAAACAAAAATTTAAACTTTAAATGCAGTCCGCCGACCGTGAACACAGTGGCCATAAAAAATCTTACCTACAACACTCATGCAGTTGTAGTGAAAAGTCGGCCTCAAACGTATTTTAATTCTGCACTTATAGCTCCTTTGCCATGGTAACGCCTACGTCAATATCTACAATTGGGTCACGGTGAATCGCGCAAGTGAAGAGTTCAGTCGCAATCAGCGGCCGCACTGCATGTTCGGGTTTAACCGTCGGTTGTCAAACGATTTCAACAATTTTGAATTCACATTTTTAGCTGTAGTATTTAATGATATTTTCTCTCTCACTGACATTTTATTCGATGTTCTCCAAAAGAAATCATTGGATATTAATTTTCGTGTTCCAAAAATAAATAAAATTATTGAAATATTAAAGAGGAAAAGGAATGACGATTTCTTTGATACGCTGTTCGAAAAGACTAAGGAAATGGAAATAACACAAATCGATATTTCTAAGCGCCCTAAGCGGGAATACGCTAGCCTTACAAATAATGACATTAGAAGAAAATATAGAATTTTGTTTTATGAAGTACTGGATCACATTGTAATGGATATGGAAGTAAGGTTTCAAGACTGCGATAAGATACAATTCATGTCTTTGGCTGATACTACAAAATCGGAAATTCGAACAATATGATTCGTGTTTTCCGTCTAAAGCATTTGAAAGTTTCGGTCAATTTTATGGCAAAATATTTACAGCGTCAGCGTCTTAAAAACGAATTGAATCTTCTTTATGCTGATGAAATTTACCGCAAAGTTACAGACTCAAGTATTACTAGAAAATCTCAATGAGAACAAAGAAATTTTTATCGAAGCATACAAAAAGTTTTGCCTCATATTAGCTATTCCGTCGACAAGTGCATCAGTGGAAAAAAGCTTTTCTTGCCTTAAACGAATAAAAAGGTACTTAAGAAATGCAGTATCTCAAGATAGACTTTCTTCTTTGGCAAATATTTCAATTCAAAAAGAACTCTTATTAGGATTAATAAAAAATCAACCATTTTACGAAGACATAATAAATCATTTCGGGACAGAAGGATAGACTTGGTCTACAAAAACTAGGTAAGTTGATATTGAATTATACTGTTTCTATTTGTTATTATTAGGGCTATTATAATAGCACTTCCCCTATTTTTTACCCGCGTGCCGCCACTGACAAGCTGTTGATTTGAGAACACCAACAGCTGCTTCCATCCCGCGGACAGACGAACGTGGGTTGCAAACAACAGTTTGCAGAAGCAAGTACTCAGAGACTTCACTGACTTCGCGAGTCCTCCTCTGTTTCATAAATGATCCACAATTGATCAACTTGTCTTTTATTCTACGAAATATGCATTTCCCTGGTTGCCGCATCTCTGGATATGTCTGAAAATACATTTGTTGAGTTTCTGCATCATTTCTATCATTCAAGATGAATCAGGACAGCATATCGTATTTTTCTTGATTAGAAAATTTGTCAGAATAATGAATAAATAGTAAAATGGATAAAATTGGAATTTCTCGTGTGAGCTTATGTAAGAATACCATATTTCAATTGCATAACTTTAATAATAAAAATCTTAATAGAGATTTTCGAAAATGATCACTTTCACTTTTTTTCAGAATATTTCAGAAGTGCTTTCAGATATTTGGCAAATTAATACGATTTCGGAAGCGGCTTTCGTTTGCGCGACTTTTCTCTAATTTAACCGACTTTATATCTCTTAAGGTAGTCAATATTCCCTTTGTACATCATCTTATCTCGAACACCTTGTATAGAATCCGGCAAAGTATAAAACCAAATTATTTTTGATGAAAATATTAGGTATTATATAAATTCTTGTTGCTTGTCTAACAATTTTATTCTAATTTTACGTACATTTGTTAATGATTCTAATTATTTGGGATACAGCATAACTTCACATATCAAGAGATCCAAAAAAAAGCTGATCCTCAGCGGGCTGTGGAATGAAATGTCACGTCTTTACTAGACTAAAGGAATGTTTATGATGTCAGATAAATTAGTTACCTTTTTTTTTGATACGAATATGACATATTGTTAAAATGATTTTTAATACATTTCAAATAGCATTCATTATTGAATCTTACTTTCGGAACGGCTTTCAAGTTGACGGAGAATGGACCTATTCGATTCCTTCTTGTTTTGTGGAATTCCGAGAGAGGTAATCCCAATGAAATTATTACATACCGAAAATTGTATGCTTTTGTTAAGAATTTAGTCAGCAATTTTCGAGAAACTGGAAGTGTTGGAAGGAAAGAAGGATCTGCTAGGCCAAAGAAGATAGTACCTGCTTTAATTGAAACTGTAAGACAACGAATTGACGAGGCTCCAAAAACACCAATTAGACATTTATGCCAGCAAGTTGATGATTTAAGTTACGGTAGATGCCACAGAATATTGAGACAAGCTTTGCATCTGCATCCTTACCGATTTATTTCCGTTCAGGAGCTTTTAGAACAGGATTATCCAAAAAGAGTTCAGTTTTGTCGTTGGTTTTTGGACAATCTCAATGACGAGCAGTTAAATTTAACCTTTTTTACCGACCAAGCCTGATTTTACCTTAATGGGTATGTTAATTCACAGAATATGCGGATTTGGAGTAGCGAGAATCCACATGTTACAATTAAAACTCCCCTTCATCCACAGAAAATAGGAGTCTGGGTTGGAATGAGTTGTCGTAGGTTAGTTGGGCCAATATTTTTCGAAGCCACGCTAACTGCAGCAAGGTACAGGAACGAATTATTGCAACCTTTATTAAATGAACTTCACGATGATGAGCTACGGGATGGTTTTCTGCAACAGGATCGCGCAACAGCTCATGCAGCTGCAGATACAATTAATTTTTTACGCAAATATGTTGATGACCGAATCATTAGTAGGAATACTGCAACACCTGGCCTCCTCGCTCTTGTGATATTACTGTTTTGGACTTTTTTCTATGGCCCTATTTGAAAAACACCATTTTTAAGACTCCAGTTAATGATTTAAACGAACTGAAACTTATAATTGAAGAAAACTGCCAAGAAATTAAAAACTCGCTTCAATTATTATAAAATGTTTCGAAGGTATGAGAAGACGAGTTCAGAAATGTTTGGACGAAGAAGGCAGACATTTTCAACATTTGTTGTGATCATTACATTAGTTCAGGTTTCATTATTATTTAATTCCAGCTAACACAACCTAACCTGAAATTGACATTATAAACAGTCCTTTAGTCTAGAAAAGACGTGACTTTTTATTACACAGCCCGCTGGGAATCAGCTTTTTTTGGATCTCTTGATATTTAACCTTCGGATGACCGGGTGGGGTCGCTGTGTGACCTCAACGCCTATTTTTTTGTTAAATATTTTTTTTTAATTTTGCAGCTTCATTATTTTTCGCCTTCCCGCAGATTACTGTCATGTATTTATTTTCAAAATCAATACATGTAATTGAAAAAAAGTTTTGCCGATTGGGGTCACTTAATGATCCCACGTGGCGGTTAGTGGTATAACATGGTTTACTGCTGTAGAGTGCAACTACTCTTTTATGCATGTTGGATATTCGTCGAGACCTGCATCTAAACGCGTTCGAATATGTTGCGACTTGTTGCGACATGTCTGCTTAGTTGAGTATATATTAGTTGCAGGGTGAGTGTTGTGTATAGTTCATAATTACATGATGTCGCGTCAACCTCTAACAGATGCCGAACTTGAAAAATTGGCGAATGAAGGTTTAGATGATATTCCTGATGAGTTAGAATTATCCGAGAGTGAAGACGTGTTATAAGGCAGTGAAAGTAATAATGTTTACAATGCCGGTGGTGAATCATCTGACAATGCCGGTAGTAAATTATCTGACGAAGATAGCAAATTGACAATTGCGCAAATACTATTTTGACCAAGGATGATACACGGTGGTAAAAAAACAAACCATCTGTAAGGCGGCGTTCTGCAAGAAACATTTTGACCAAGAAACCTGCACTTACAAAGTATAGTGCAAACATTACGACACCTACAGAGGCATTCGAGTTATTCGTAACTGATAACATTTTGGATCTACTAATTCAAGAAACCCGTTGTAGAGCTATTTCCTCGAAAGGAGATAATAATAATAATAATAATAATAAGGTTTATTGAATTGAATTTTCATTATTACATGTTATCATTACTCCCGTAGAGAGCAATTTATAAGATCTATTTAAAATTTTAAGTGGTATTAGTAATTAACAATTTCAATAAACTTAGTGAACTCCCTGAAGCTTGCGCTTGTGTGGGAATATAAGTATTATTTGTTTGAATTTATCTAACTATATTAATTATGGATGAATGGATGAATGGATGAATGGAGAAACGTAAGTCGCGTAGAAATGAAGGCATTTCTAGGTCTACTGATTATGGCTGGTTCACTCAAAGCACATCAGCACCCCATTCTAGAATTATGGAATCATCGGAATCCTTCATTACAATGTATGATTTTTTCTGCAATAATGTTACGTAACAGAATGATTTACTGAGGTTTATTAGATTCGACAATCTAGAGACTCGACCAGAACGGTGAGAAAGAAGTAAATTAGCAGCATTTGAGGATATATTGAACAAATTTGTTGTGAACTGCAAGAAAGCATATATTCGTAATGGCGACGTTTGTGTTGACGAGCTGCTTGTTCCATTCAGTGGCAGATGTCCATTCCGAGTGTACATTAAATCCAAACCGACCAGATATGGAATAAAAATATGGACACTGTGTAACGTAGAAGATTCATATTGCTGGAATCTGTAAATTTATACAGGAATGGTAAATAATGTACCAGAGATTTGGTAGAAGGTTTATCTTCAGGTTATGAAGTTACCACTGATAACTTTCGTACATCCCTAGCTCTTGCACAAGAGTTGTTGAAACAAGGAACAGCCTTAAACGGAACGATGCTTCAAAATCGAAAAGAAGTTCCTCAAGAATTCTGTCCTAATAGAAAACGTGTGGTACATTCAGCAGATGCTGTGTTTTTACAAGATGCTATGATGATTTGCTATATTCCCAGGAAAAATAAAAGTGTAGTCTTGCTATCGACCCAGCATTTTGACTTGGATATATCAGACAAAACAACTGATTTCAAACCACAAGTCATACTTAATTACAATAAATGCAAGGGGGCTGTGGATTCATTGGATCGCAAGGAGGAGGAATATACGTGTTCTCGTAACACCAAACGTTGGCCATTAGTTTTGTTCTTCCACATTTCTAGATTTGGCAGCTATCAACGCATTTACTTTGTTCATCAATAAGTACAAGGGGAATGGAATTAGTAAAACCACTAATTGCTGTACGACCTGAAGAACGGCTACCTAAATACATAAAAAACGCTATTACTATGATTTTGGGAACTCAAGCTGTTGAGGACGAACAAAAATCAAGTGTGCCAAGTGAAAAAGTGGGAACTGCCACAAAACGCGGTCGTTGTGTTATGTGTCCCAGAAATGTGGATAAGAAAACGATGAATAAATTTGATAAATATTATCGGTTTGCTTGCAAGAACCATCTCACTATAGTGAAATCAACAATATGTAGCTCGTGTAATGGATAAAGTAACTAATTTCAGTGAACCATCTGCATATAATATATGTAGTTTCTTCTTGCAATCGCACCTGTTTCCATTCCTTCTATTAAAAAAAATATTAATAGCAAACGACCGCTCTCTTGTATTGTGGCCAGTATTTACTTTCAATTACTACTATATGATATTTGTACTGGTAGTTATAGACTTTATTTGTTCTAATAAATGTTTTTGTAACTATGTAATAAGTTTTAGTCGACGTAAGCACTTAATAAAGGTTATCTACTTATGGGGTCACTTACTTATCCCACCTGGCCTCTGCTGTTTTATATTTCACCTGGTCATCCGAAGGTTAAGGAAACACTGCTCTCATGTAATTTGATGCAGGTTTATCACTTTTCGATGGATAAATGTTTGATAATACAAAAATGAGTTGTATTTACAACCTACAACCTGCAAGTGAAATTGTTGAATTGCTTAAATACCATCGTAAATCTTTTTTCTTATGTTCACAGTTCATACTATTTTAACAAATAATGATATTTATTTGTTCTAGCGATATTCACAAATAAAATTATTTGTTCTACTACAAATTTAATATTTTTGTTAATAATCGGGCACACTTAACAAAACGAAAGAACAATAAATCAAAAACCAGTTTATAAATGTAATGTTAAAAGTACTGTCCGTTTACAGTTACACAACGGTTTCAGTTACGAGGGTGGTTTGATAATTACGGTAAACGAAGAAGAAGACAATAATTAATCAAGTTGAATTACATATACAGGGTGACTTTAATAGTTATGCAAATACTTTTAAGCTTTCAAATAGACCACGCAGCTTTTGAATCATGAGATGTGAGCAGTTGAATAAGAGGATTTTAAACTAAAACTAAAAAGATGCTAAAGTTTAAAAAGTACCTACAGCAGTGGCGGCTCGCCAAATGAAGTAGGTGAAGTGCTTCTTCATCTAAAAATTTTATTCAATTGCGAATATTTATTTAAATTACATAACAAATTATTTATCGGCATTACACCTATTAGTAGTCGTTTATTTATGGCATACATACTTGTAGATACAATAAGCTTAGTGAAAACAATCAAAAATTGAAATTTTAAATGCAGTCCGTCAAGCGTCGACCATAAAAATCCTTACTTACAACACTCGATCAATTGTAGTGAA
>JABXWE010029420.1:0-11498 GCA_014611495.1 Limonius californicus | reverse complement strand
TAAAATAAGTAAATAAATAGAAATAAACAAAAATCTGTTCGTTTTCGAAATTTTTAAAATGGTTTGATTTCACTAGTGAATTCAAACGCTTTGATTTCACTAGTGAATCATGAACTCTTTATGACGGTTACTATGGAGTTAATAAAGTCAATTTAAATTGTCAAAATGGAATAAAATAATTAACTGTACTTGTGCTGTGACAGCTGATGTTAACTACGCAGTGCTTTTTTCGATTTTTCACTAAATTTCGAAATCGGCAGATTCGGACGACTCGAAGGCCCTTCTTTGTACATAGGCTATAGCTAGACCGGCTCTGGTCTTCCTGTGAATATTTTAGTGTGTAACTGTATGAACCTTTTTATTTAATATATTATACACCCATTAGTTAATAATTTATGACTTGTCATTTTTGTGAATTTTTTCTGCGCATTTTCTGAGTAATATTTAGGTAAGGAGGAAACACAATCAGGTGGGTTCCATTCTCCGTAAGATGTTATTTTTCGGCTCTTTCACAAGGATCTTCGTTTAGCTGTGCCTTGAAAGGGTGGCTCACTGTTATTTCGACTTATCCCATCTTCTTCTTCTACTGCTTTATCTCTTATGAGATGTAGCGATCTTCTCTCCTATGCCTGTGTTGCGCGTTTAAAGTGCCACGGAGATAGAGGAGCTACAGCTTAACGTGGCCTCCGAACCACGGGAAGTGTAAACAGTTCTACTCCAGAGAAGATTTACTAGGCAGAATACCTCGCTTGTTTGCCATTGCCTTGCGAGGAAGAGCGGTTGTAAAAATCGGATGTTCCGGTACTGGGGATTGAACCCAGAACCTTCAGCACAGAAGTCTAACGCGCTAACATCTAGCCCACGGCCGCCTCACTTATCCTATACATAGTAACAGTCAAGAATTTCTTCCTGTAATCGTTATCCGCAAACCCTTTTTCCTAGCTCTGCTAGCCAATGAGGCCGTTCTATCGGTTTGTAACGGGTTGACAAAACCAGTTCTTTGGTCCGCAATAAGCTTAGTATTACATAAGTTCTGATAACATCCTCGTTGTTCGTCATGATAATCAACTAAAATTAATTGCTTTGCTCTAACGTTAAAGAAATTATATAAATATTTCGGTAGTATGCATTATATTATGTGTGGTAATAGCTCAGTTGGTAGAGCACTAGCCGTCTGAGCAAAGCGTCGATTCTGGCTTGGGTTCGAAACCTAAGCATAACTATGCAGATTTATAAAAATCTGGGATTTTAATGCTAAAAACACCTTCTCTGGCCTTAGAACTGAGGAGAAGCTCATGGTAGAGAAGAGGCCGATGCCCAACAGTGGGACGAAAACTGCAGTTAATGATGATGCATTATATTCTTACAGAATGGTAAGCTACAGTGGCAATAAAAGCTTATTTTAGGAAATTTTAAATCGCTTCAGTAGCCTTTTAATGTCACTTTAGAATATTTTCAGGAATTTTCCCAGGCTGGGCAGTGTTCAGTATAAAAGCTCTTAATTATTATGATGTTGAGGGCGCGGTACCGACCTTACATCTCACTTCCCTTCATAGAAAATGTTAAATAACTTTATAATGTTACTGTTGGTACATAAATCACACTCAAGAGTTGTCGATTGTTTGGTTAAAAATATACAGAACGGAAAAAATATAAATACTTCATATAATAGGAAAAGCATAAGAATATGATTGGCTGCCAAGATACATTATTATTCTTTATCTTGTCACATTGTGTATGAATTGTTTAACAGTAGCTACTACTTGAACATTGTCAGCAGTAAATCACGTACCTACTTAACTTTCACACAATTCAATATTCAACTGTATTATGTGTAAATTAGGTATGCACACAAATACTGACGTCAAGGTTAATAGTTTACGTTAAGATCTTTTATATGATGTACAGGGTGGGTCCGTAAAAGCAGTTGACGCAACCCAATATATATGTATTATAGTAACTAAGATTATTACATTTTTTTATAGCATAGTTATGGATTATAATTACTTTCTGTCTGGTTAATCTTTTACAGTAATTAGTAGTTTTCTAATATTAATTATATTAGTATATTTTAATAATAATAATAGGCAATTTCAACAAGTATTTATTTTTATTTTTGCTTTATACGTATTTCGACATACAATATATCATTATCAGAAGCATTTAATGTAGTAAACATTTGAACAAAAATGATGTATTAATTATTTAGAAATTTATTAATTCCGAAAACAAACTCGAATACTCGATTTATAGAAAACCTACACAAACAAATATCACAATACCACAGAACTCATGTCACCATAAAACACATAAACTAGCAGCCTACAGGTCATTGATATATAGAGTTTTAACAGTTCCCCTAAGTAACGGTTACTACACCAAAGAGATTTCGATTATTAAACAAATTGCACGCAGTAATGGATACAACACAAAACTGATAGACACACTAATCAAAAAGAAAGATTATAAATTAGCAATTCAAAGAATATATTCAAAAGACCATTCTGAAAATGTTAAATATATTTCAATTCCTTATTTTGGTGATATATAGGAGAAAATTGCTAAAATTATAATCAAATCAAGTATATTTAAAGTAATTTATAAAACAAGGTGTGTGGTGGTAGCTCAGTTAGTAGAGCGCTCGCTTTCTGAATAAAACGTCGATTCTGGCTTGGGTTCGAAACCTAAGCAGAACTATGCAGATTTATAAAAATCTTGTCTGGAACCCACCACACACAATTTCCCAATTCGGCTTGCAACCGTGGGATCTTAATGCTAAAAACCTTCTCTGGAATTTCTGTCGTTCGGATTCGACGTTAAACTGTAGGTCCCCCGTGTTTCTACCTTAGCGCTGAGGAGAAACACGTGGCAGAGAAGAGGCCGATACCCAGCAGTGGGATGGAAAGGCTGTTGATGATGATGATGATGATGATAAAACAACAAAAAACACTTTCAACACCTTATTCAACATAAAAGACAGAACTAACACTTTGTTAAAATCAGGTACCGTAAAATGGGGTGGCTTTGATCAATTTCCAGTTTTGAATTAAACTTTTTATTTGAAGAATAAAATTAATAAATTCAGCAATTTTTTTGTAGATAACGTGTGTATTAGTTAGTACTAACATTATTACAAAACGTTATATTTTATTTGTTTACCGTTATTGAGTAAAAAAATAAAATGTAATAAAAGTCAACTGCACCCCATTTGGGGTTAAGTTGACCAAATATTTAATTTCCACTGTAATTGTTCTCCTTAGCTATATAGGGTGAATTTGACCACAGTAACACTAACAGAACACATTAATAAACATTTATTGAAAAAAATACATAAATAAAAATGTTGTAATAATATAAATAACGGCAAAAATATAGAAAATAAACACTTTTTTCTTGAAATTTGCAGAAATAAAGTGGTTTAGGCGCATAAAAATATAAATGTGTTACTAAAAAGCATTTTATAATAGCAAACAAAAACAGTTTACTTGAAATTGAATCCAGAAAGTTCTAAATCAAAGGACAATTCTCCTCTGCGGCAGGTTTTGGGATCACATAATTGTCTTTTTATTTGATTCCATGACACATTACACAATCTTCCACTTCAGGCCACACAAATTTTCCGGATTTACACTGTTTTAGAAAATTAACACAAACTTCATCTTCTTCATTAATTGATAATACCTTTCCTATGAAGTGTTTAACGGTTCTCTTTGTTTGATATTCTATAATAACCCAAGACATTTCGTGTAAATTGTTGATGCCATAAAATTGTTGTGTCCCAATAGCATCTATTTCAGGAACATTGTTTTCTTCTTCATTAACCTCTTCGTCAATATCAGGTTTTACATTTTCATCACTTTCTTCTACTATTTTTCTTTTTATCGACTGCACCTTGCTCGTAGATGGTAAGTTTTGTATCTGATCATCTTTCTCAGGAGTGTCTATGTAGGCCACTGATCTACCTGGTACAACATTAAGTTTCTTTCTTTTGGTTGGAACGTCACGTTTCTTTGGGTTTCGTTGTTCTTTTAGAAAACTGACCAGTGCTTCACTAACGTTGTTATTATTGGAATTTTCAGTATTTTTAACTTCCTGCGGAATCTTACTTAATAGTTTTTCTTTAGATATGGGATAAATTCCAGAAGAATAAAATCCCTTGGCAGAATTTTTTCTCGCACTCGTAGCCAATCTATCAAGTAATTTTTTACTCTTTTCTACTGATGACGAATGTGGGTTAGACTTTTTCCACTCCTGGAATGGCTGTTTCCAATGGTTCTTCATAGGACCAAAAAAGCTCATATCCAGTGGTAGACACAGATGTGTCGCGTTTGGTGGAAGACAAACAAAGTCAATATTATTGTCCTTACAAAGTCGAAGCACTTCTCTTGTAAAATGCGACAACAGGTTATCTCCGATTAGGACCTTTTCCCCTCGATTAATTTAGCGTGTGACAAGAAAGTAGTTTTGAATCAGTCTGTGAAACAAACTGCATCAAACCAACCATGGTTTGAACGGTTGTACCGCGTTCCTTTAGAGCAGCAACTTTTCTCACAACAAGGAGAACCCCTTGGCCCACCTTCACGCCAAGAATCCCACATTTCCTTCGCTTTATAGACAACGTAGGGTGGCAATATATCCCCTGATACCGAAACGCACAACATAATATTGTTACAGCACTTTTCGTAAAATTTATAACATTGTCGGGGTATTTAACACCGCGTTTAAAAATTAACTTCTTCTTTCCCGGATCGTCACTCAAATTACTCTCGTCATAATTAAATATAGCTTCTGGACTGACACCTTCAACTGTTTTACTTAGTTCATCAATAAAACTTGATAACATGTCACTATTAACTGCTGCTCGTGACAGATAGTCAACTTCACCCAGGTGGTCAAATTCACCCCAAAATCGTAACAACTTTGCCTAAATTAAAAGTCGTTAAAGTTATATAAAATGTAATAATGAGGTTTTGACGCAAAAACATTAGGTTATAGTACAACAAAATATATTAATGTTTACATTTTAGGTTTTGCCGTTGTTAACAATAGTTTGAGAACTTAGAATTTTCACTAGTATTAGTATGCAACTTCAGCTTTGTATGTATAACGTACAAAAAAAAAACATTTTCCTTACATAGAAGCTGTAGACAATATATTAGCTTAATATTTAAGCACTAAAACTTTTAATAATGACAACCATGAAAACAGTATTTAGCATTGAAACATTTTTTGAGTTTTTGGTCATATTCACCCTACTGGTCAAAGCCACCCCATTTTACGGTATATACAAATTAAACATTCACATTGTAATTATGTATACATAGGTCAAACAATTAGAAATTTTGACACCAGATACAAAGAACACACGCTCATACAAATATAAACACCCAGAAAAATCTAACTACGCTAAACACTTATTAGAACACAATCATGCATTGACATCAAATAATATAATAACATTTTTACACTTCTGTGATGATAAACGTAAATTGGCTAGACTCGAGGCCTTTCAAACTCACAAACACACTTCGATAAACACACGTTTAATGAATGAGCAAATTGAGCTCATAAATTCCCCGCTATTGGAAGTTTTGGAATAGAAGACCTGAGCCAAGTCCGAAACCAAGATCCAGTGTGCTGTTACTTTAGCTACAAATTTTCACTACATTAAATGCTTTAGATAATGACATATTGTATGTCGAAATACGTATAACTCAAAAATAAAAATAAATACTTGTTGAAGGTGCCTATTATTATTATTAAAATATAACTATGAATTTCAATGAAGTAAGGCAGCAAACAATTAACAAATTATATTAGTGTTTAACAAGAAAAGCATCCACTGGTGTAACCGTACTGTAGTAAAATCTAAACAAGTGAGAAACGGTCAAAATTTTGCTTTATTCAGGAAATGTTCAAAAATCCACTTGCGCACATTTTTTATTTGTTTTAAAAACGACCTTTGGGATCGAGTCAGGTGTAATTGATTTTCCTACTGCTATTAGTCTATTCTGTAAGTCATGCTCAGTTACCACCAGAATTCGGTATACTATTTTTTTAATTGTACCCCAAAAAATAATTGTAGTAGTGTGATATTACAACTTCTTGGTGGCCAACGATACGCAGCTCCTCTTCCACTCCAATTTACTCCAAATACATTTTTTAATAATTGCTAACAATTCAAATGTAGTGAGCAGAGCAGCCATCATGTTCGTAGCAATGTTTTTCTCGTACATTAATTTCTAAATCTTCCAACAACCTGGATAAATATTTTGTAGGAAATCGAAGTAACGTCACAGTTACATTTTCCTGAAAGAAGTCTGTATAGTCCAGTCTATAGGGGTTTTTTGCCTACAAAAGGTGGGGTAGTAATAATTTTGACATATGTTATTTAGTTCCGGGCCCCGATGAAAAATCTAAGTTTTCGACCTTAGGGGGGGTCGGCGCGGTCCGCCATCTTGGATTAAAGGTACAAAAAATTGTTTTTTCAAAATAATTCGTCAACGGTTGATCTTACGACAAAAATGTCTGACATAAATTTGAAGAAGACTAAATTCCCTACATTTTTGGTATTAACACTTTTTTTGTAAGTCTGATGTGTAACGAGTTACAGCGGCGGAAACGTGAACATTCTTCCAAAAAATCGTTCTCCTCGTTTTTCTCATTTTAGGAAATCATTTGGAGCTATTCTTCGTATTCCGTAATTTATGTCATCGAGTATGTTTATATTATTTCTTTCTTTTTATGGTACGGGTCGGTGTGTTGATGTCTTCAGAATTGTCGTGGTTAGTGTAATCCTCTAACAATCTAACCCATTTTCCGCACTAAGAATCTGGGCTTCCATCCACGTCATTGCTTCATCGTCGTCGCTCTCGATGATGACCTCTGGTGCATTCTCGCATGATTCACCATTGCAGAATCCACATCAGCATCCCTTTTTGCAATTACATGAAACGCCGTTTAATAAGGTATCTAGGGCAGTCCAGTTTCCAGTCCCAGCCGGATGGATTTTTTGGACTCCGCACCATGTTTGGACTTGGTGGTAGGTCCTAAACGCATGGTACCGTGCAGCGTCCGTCGTTGGTGGTAAAGAAGCTAGATTGAATTTGATCTTTATTGACGATGTTGCGAAACGTTGGTAGCGGAGTTCTTCCAAGGTTTCTTCTTCCATGTTGCCACCATACAAAGCAATGAGAAAGCGTGCTCCAACATCTGTAATGTCTCCTAGTTTGGCATTCTGATCTTTGAAGATGCCAATGACGGCATTAAGTCCTTTGATTTTTTGGATAAGCTAAAAAAAATTGTTTTTCCTTGGTTGAAGAGGGATGATGTCGTGTCACAGCCGCTAACTGAATGTAAAAACAGGATGTTTTTGGCTGCTTCTTTCACTTTCCAACTATTCGCGGAATACATTCTCATCGAAAAAACTTCCGCAGACATCTGCTTCTTCGTTCGGCGAAGTCTTTCTGGCTCTTCGTATTTTTCTTGTCACCATCAGATGGATGGATTTCGTACATATTGAACATCTCACAAATTAACCCGAAAGAATCATTACGATGGCACACAACTTTATCTAAAAGATACCCCCCATCCACAACATTGATTTTGTTATCTCCGAGTTCTACGCCTTCTGACAGACATACAACGAAGATTTCGTGCCTTTGCGCATTCCGTCTTCCGAAAAAAACGACAAAGGAAATGGAGCAAGCTCGAATCTAAAGTAATCATTCATCTCGTTATCGGATTTCTTCGCGATACACATTCTCTGGAACAGCATTAGTGGGTTGATGGTAATTGTTTCTGCACCGATTTTTATGCTGCTGTTGACTGCTGCCAATGGGATGACCATGTCCTTGCGTTTGAATTTGATGGACTCGTAATTTTCGTATACGGTAACCATGTTCGACATACACTCGACACCTTTTTCTCTGGACAAATGACAGTTTATTTTTCAACTCCTACTTACTCCAGTACTTATGGAAACAAGTGAATCAATTTCCGAGAAAGGCGGATGCTGAGAAATCCAGTTTAACATTTTCTTCAAGTCTTGATCGTCTCGAGTGATGCGTGAAGTCCTCGTATCGACATGTTGCTCGGATCTGTCCCGATGAACGTTACAATATTCTTCGATGGAGCCGCACACGTTGTGCAAAGATATCATTCCTAAAGTCCACAGTGCGAGTACGCTGTCACTGATTCCACGCCCACGAGTGAGGAATACGAGCCGTACTCACTCAATTGCAAAAAAAAAGAACGTCTGTGGTTTAGGCCTACTGGGGATACCACAACTAAAAAAACGCGCCGTTTACTCTATCTTGTGGTGGTGTGGAAATGAGTTGACTTTGAATTCACAAAATTATCATAATTATGTAAAGAATAGCTCCAAATGATTTCCTAAAATGAGAAACACGAGGAGTTGGATGATTTTTTGGAAGAATGTTCACGTTTCCGCCGCTGTAACTCGTTACACATCAGACTTACAAAAAAGGTGTTCATACAAAAAATGTAGGGAATTTAGTCTTTTTCAAATTTGTATCAGACATTGTTGTCGTAGGGTCAACCGTTGAGGAAGTATTTTAGAGAAACCAAATTTTTGTACCTTTAATCCAAGATGGCGGACCGCGCCGACCCCCCCTGAGATCGAAAACTTGAATTTTTCATCGGGGCCCGGAACTAAATAACATATATCAAAATTATTACTACCCCACCTTTTGTAGGCAAAAGGCCTTTTTTACTCCCTATTGACTGGACTAGTAATATAATTGCCTCCCACAACACACCAAACATTTACAGAAAAAAGTCTTTGAAAATGGGTAACGCGTATGCCCTAAACATCATTGCCGAAATATGTGTTTAATTTCTGATTATGCAACTTAAGAATATGCTCTTAGTTTGACAAATAGGTACTGTAATAATATTACAGTTTAAATCATCAGAGTATTTCCATTAGTGAAAGCATCTCGCCGGTGTAACCTTAAATGTAAAAGCAACTTACATTTTTCAGCGCCGGGCGCGTGCTACACCAAGGACACTATAATTGCCGAGAAAGCAGTGCAAAGAAATGCAATTTTAAATCATTTAAAGAGGTCAATACTTGCACAGGTTTATATCCTGGATAAATATACATTTATAATTAGATCAATAACAAAATTATTTCCAGCACGAATCTGTGTCTAATTAATTGGTCATTACAAAACTACCACTAGAAGGTTGCTTGCTGTTTTGTAACCTTAACAAGTTCTAAAATTGTGACTGTTTAATGCCTTGGCAATAGTGGATGCTGAAATAATTACAATTATTATATTTCTTCTTCTTTTTAGAGTGCTCTTATCAGAGATTACCTAACATTTTGGCAGTTTTCACATTTGACACCTGCTACTCTAAACAGATCTTATTATCAGTTATGAAAATTTTAAAACCCGTTCTTTTATTTTTTGTTTGATTTTCACAATACGAAAGAGATTCCATTTGATCCGCCTCTACCCTGGTAGCACTGATGTTAATAAAGTCATATTTTTGTTGTTCGTCGTAGTCTCAGTCTATATTAATAGACGTACCCTATAAATATCTGTTTTAAAACTCTGCCAAAATATAATTTTCCTTCTTGATAATCAAACTACTGATTTGAAATACCATCATTGCTGGAAAGGCCCGTACCACGCACATAATCTTTAAATTTTTGGAATAAATAGTAATCTGTGTTGCCCTATTTTGTGAATAAGAAATGTTTTTTAGAACACAGGATTACAGATGACAGTCAGTAGAAGTGACTTGTGAGTCGGAGCATTGTCCTGATGTAATAGTTTTCCCCTTCGTTTTTCCTTACTCGTATTCAACTAAATTAATGTGGCTACATATTGTAACTAATCCGACAGAAAATTGCCTTTGCATCCCGGAAAACTAACATTACAAATTTGTTAAAACTTTGATGTTGTACGCTAGTGGTAGTGAGTGCTGCCATCCCTTGCCTTCCAAGGGCAAGCATTCTGGAAATCCATCTTACGGATAACATATACAATTCGTTAGTAAAAAATTGTCTTGCGCTATCTGATTAATTAATTTTGATTAAACATTTACTGGTGCTATGGCAAATTTTTAAAACTAGTTCGTACTCTAGCTCAGAAAACTATGTACCACATTTAAATTCACGCCAACATACGAAGAAGAAAGTCAACACAAAATATTTTACATGGGTTTATGCTTTTCTCTGAAGATATTTAGTTTGATCTCGATGTCCCGATTCCTCTATTTTAATCAAAATCGCACAGCTCTCTGGTTATTTTAACTCTAACTCATAATTCTGCCAACTTTGACAGTAACTTAAATGTTCATGATTTGACAAATATTGGAGAAAGCATAGGAATATATCGAAATCTTGTACGTATATTGAAAGGTAATATGTTACAGTTTATCATTTATCTTATATTAAGATATAATGTATTTTAACAAATAGTTTGCGATTATCTAATTTTAGGAGGTTATGTCAGTTGTCAATATGGCGTATAATTCAAGTAAAAGATTTGTACCATAATAACATTCATTTTATATAGATGCCCCATTGGTATGAACGAAACAAGTTCGACTGTTTGGTACAGATACAGCCCAATGCGATTCCCCGCACGTTTGTAGTGACATTTGAAGGTTATGTAAAGCCATTGCGACGACTTGTATAAATATCTAATGTAAGCCATATAATGATGGGTTTTTATTATTAGCCCGCAACATCCTATTGTTGGGCAAGAGCTACTACAATTTAATGCAATTAAACGATAATGGTTGTCATTTATTAACATACAAACTACATTGCTTATAAATAAATACCTTTAACGCATATACAATCGACTGATCGGTTGTATTTCATATATCGAGTGCAAAACTTAAACTTGAATAAATCCAGATTTGCGCACATCTGTTTCAGTTTTTTAGAACATTTTTAATTGTCAGTATAGTAATGAAATATATATCTTAGGTTATATCCTAGATAATATCAATGATGATGATTGTAACACCACTTTGCTTTTCTCAAATGACGGTTGGTCACCGGACTACTTAGAAGGTATGTTTTTCCCAAACAAAAATAAAAACATCAACTAAAAACCCTAAAATGTCCTCCATTGCTTGTAAGTTTATATTTATGAATTGCGATGCTAAACAAAATTGACCAAAGTCATTGGTTACTAAAATAGTTGAAATATATTGCCATGATTTTTATATTAAAATAATGTAATTATTATTAACTATTTGTTAAATGTCTTTATCATGCTTTAAACTACACTAAAATACCTTCGGAAGGACTGTTATATATTAAAAAGGATATTTATTGGTATTAAAATCCATATTTTAACCTGAAATATAGTCTAAATAGATTAACAATGTCTTAAATTATAACAATTAATGTAAAAGTATAGTTAAAACTATATTTATAAACCTATTATATGTAAAAACTGTTATCGATACTTCGTACGTTGCTTCGTAATGTGGAATATGAACTCAAAGTG
>JABXWE010029418.1:0-14003 GCA_014611495.1 Limonius californicus | reverse complement strand
TAAAACGATTGCGGTCTACTTTTTACGTGATACATTTTTTTTAAATAATGAAACATATTCAGCGGGGTAGATATTAAAAATACGCGTAATTTGATGTATGATACATATAATAAAAAAAAATGAATTACAACCAAAAAATGAAAAAATAACCAATTTTGGCCGGGAGGATCAGCCTTAATATTTGATGAAAGTAGGGCTTTAAAAGTTTTAGCAAACTGGAATCTAGGACTAAAAACCCCTGGACGAGAAACCCTCGGACAAAAAAAAACCCGGACAAAAAGACAGACCCCTCCCCCGATAAAAATGCATTTGCAATTTTTAGGAAGCTAAAATTGCTAAGCAAATATCAAAAGATATAAGACAGAGATAGGAATTATATTTATATATATATATATATATATATATATTGCTGTGTTAATCAAGGCTCTAATTGAGATATCTTAACCTATTGCTAAATTTAATAAAGTTATATTATGATATCCTGTACGAAAATAAGTTCTTAATCATGTTGGCAAAGGTGTGGGGGAAATTTTCAGCTTTATTTGTGCATTCTTGAGCTGTAATTTAATAAATATGAGAAAAATGTAATCATTTTGACAACTACATACAAAAATTGTAATTTCGTAGCATTTTAACTTTAATTAATTAATTTGATTTGAAATAAAATTGTTAATGTTTGTATTCATATTCTACGTGTTTTCTACAACTTACGGTCGAGATTTTGTGAAAATCTTTATATAATACAAATTTCGTCAAAAAATTGCAAGTTCGCGTCGGTTCTTCAATTGTTTCTTTGATCATCGTTTGTTTATGGGATGATCTTCAATTTCACTTGTCTACTTGACACAGTCGTTAATGTAATTTGATGAATCTTTTAAGTCTACAAGATACAAGAAATAAATAAATATCAATATTAAATAAAAATAAAGAAAGTGCTTCCTTTAATGGAAATAACTTTGAAACAAAAAACTCCACTTCGAAAATTTACTTCAAGTTAATTTGGAGGTTATAAATTTTACTTATACTTATACAAAAGTTATGAACAATTAATGGTAGAATCTGATTAAAAAAGAAGAAATGTCTAGGAATTTTTAAATGGAAATAAAACTGTATAGTTACATTTTCAAACTTACAATTTACAACGTTTTTGTGGATGCTTGAGTTTTTTTAGAATTCATTGTGCTATAGTTTAAATATAGTTCCAGATTTTTAATAAAATTGAGATTTGCTTTGGCTGTCTTAACAAACTGACTTAACCTAAATTAAGCTTTTTGAAATTCAAACGTTCCAAGAAATCTTTAAATAGAAGTAAAACTCTTTATGGATCTCATAGTTTCAAATTTATAATTTTTATTACAGTTTTCTGGAAACAGGCCAAAAAACCCCCAGACAAAAACGCCGGCCAAAAAACCCCCGAACAAAAACTCCCCGGACAAAAAACCCAAATGATGTGGGGTCCTTACAGGATTATTATTATTGTCAGTTATTACTTTACACGATTAAATGTTATTCTAAAATGCAGAAAACATTGGGATGTCAAAATCATGGCATTTATGTAATATAAAATAGTTGTACACGAAAATAGATAATTCATACCCTTACCAATATCTTCTAGGGGAAGAAATGCTAAACCGTCCAGCATTCCACAAAATTTTATATTTCCTGCCTTGGCAGGATGGCAAGAGCATCCTCTTATAGTAACATTATTCCCGAATAACACTGTTACAGGCTACGTTAGGCTAGGTTATGTTATCTGTTAAAAGATAATTTCTATCTCTGTATTGTAAATTTTGTCATTTGGTTAGTGATTTTACCTTTCTAAAAATTACAAACACATTTTTTGCCCGGGGGGTTTCCGGGGGTTTTTTTATCCGGGAGGTTTATGTTTGGGGATTCTTCGTTCTGTGTCCGGCAAACAATTCAGTTTCTTGATATTTAAAAAGTCAAGGAATTTTTAAATAGAAATAAAGCTCATTATAGTTACATTTTTCAAATTTCCAATTTACGTTTTTGTGGATGCTTGAGCTTTTCTAGAATTCATTGCGCTGTAGTTTAAAATAATGCCAGATTTTTAATAAAATTGAGATTTGCTTCGGCTGTAAAAGCCTTAAAAAACTGACCTAATTTAAATCAAGCTTTTTGAAATTCAAACGTTCCAAGGAATCTTTAAATAGAAATAAAACTCTTTATGGATCTCGTAGTTTCGAATTCCTAATCTTTAACGTTTTTGGGGAACACGACGAAAAACCCCCGGACAAAAAAGCCTGTACATGAAACCCCCGGATAAGAAACCTCGAACAAAAAACCCTCGGTTAAAAAACCCCGGCCAAAAAAAAAAAACCCGAACAATAACTCCCCGGACAAAAACCCAAATTATGTGGGTTCCTTACAGGATTATTATTATTATTATTATTATTTATTACTGCTATATATATTAAATATTATTCACAAATGCAGAAAACATTGGGATGCCGAAAGTATGGCATTTATTTAATATAAAATAATTTGTACAAGATAGTAAATAATCCATACCCTTACCAATATCTTTTATGGGAAGAAATGTTAAACCGTCCAGCATTCCACACAATTTTATAAAATTTGTTGCCTTGGCAGGATGGTAAAAGTATACTCTTATTATCCCCAGATTTGTTATTTGGTTAGTGTTTTTCACTTTCTAAAAACTGCAAACGCATTTTTTACCTGGGGATGTCCGGAGTTTTTTTTTATCCGGGGGCTTTATCTATGTTCGGGGATTTTTTTCCAAGGGTTTTTCGTCCTGTTCCCGGCAAACAAACAGGTTTCTTGATATTTAAAAATGTCTAGCAATTTTTAAATAGAAATAAAACTCTTTATAGTTACATTTTTCAAATTTACACTTTACAACGTTTTTGTGGATATTTTAGTTTTTTTTTAGAATTCATTGTGCTGTAGTTTAAATATAGTTCCAGATTTTTAATAAACTTGAGATTTACTTTGGCTCGGGGGGTCCGAGTTTTTTTTGTCCGTGAGGTTTATATCCGAGGTGTTTTGTCCGGCGGTTTTTCGTTAGATTTCGTTTTCGTAGGTATTTGTATATTTTGATACTTCATTGCGCTCTATTTTAAATGTAGTATCTGATTTTTGTTAAAATTAAGTTCATTTACTGCAAACTTCATAACCTTCGTACGTTCTTGAATATTTTTAATTTTAAACTATTTGTGAATTGATGTCAAAGTTTATTACAGATTTGTGTAAATATCGTATTCAAATAGGGGCTTCCTTCTAAGTTTTAAAAAATGTTAAATCCTTTTTATATTTTATATATGAGGATCATTAACTTTACTCTATTTTATCCCGAAATTTAAAGTTACGAAAGATCAGCATAAATTCGAAATCCATTAGCATTTTTTCGTATTTCAACGAAAGTATTAGCGAAAAACATTTGTGGATATATCTCCTGGATAGATTTTGGAAGTTAGCGCAGAACGAAGCCTAGCACAACACTAGTACTGGTTGTGATTTTTACAACAGGTAGCTACTGATTTCGTATTCAAGTCGAGACTCGGAGGTCAACTGATTGAGATCTGCATATACACACCATCATGCACACACACATACACACACCTGTTAAAAACACCTGCACAGGTCGACGAAGCTGAAATCACAGCTATTAACGTTAGCAGGTGTCGGTGTTAAAGAATCGAATATAGGCTAAGTGGTATAGAATTTCGATATGATTATTCTCCAAATTATAGCCTGTAATTTTTACGTTTACAACATGCCAGAGCACGTTTCGGAAAAAAAAAGAAATTTTTATCCTGACTGCAGTAATTGGCACCAAAAGTACAGCTGCGCCGTGGATAATTTCTAACAGTACCTTCACGTTATAGCAAACCGATGATAGATAAAGCGTACATCAAATTAAATCTTGAAAATTACATTTAAGCCAAGTTCTTGTAGACCCATCATGAGTTCTCGAAACAGTTCAACAAACTGGCCTAACTAAACCCGATCCTAATCGCCGATCAGACTAATCGGATCTAATCTCAAAAGTAAACTGTTTGTCCCATGGGGACCCAGAAGACACTAAATCATTAATATTAATATTTAATATCTCCTGACAAGACGGTTAAAGGGCACTTTCCGAGTTCATCTCAAAAGCCGAAGATAAACACGAATTGAGTCTACATCAGATATGATATAAGAGGGTTAAAAGGGCGTGGACAGAGTCAAGTGCAAGGGTGGGCCTCAGCGGTTATGTTGTTTGGTTATTTACCACGGTACCGATCCCCCAACACCTATTCGCTTTGTAACTGCCGTTAGGTTATTTTAATGGGCTCGAATTATTTTATTAATTGCTGTCGTTATATTAGTGTTTTTATCGTCGGTTCTCATGGTTGGATTTCGAAATATTAGGGGAATTTAGGCCGTTAATTAATCGATTCTATTTATTGAATTTTTAGGGGAACTAAATGGGACATTGAAATATGAATTTTAAATGCCATTAAATATTAATTCAAAATTGAAATTTTTAATATTACATAACAGTTTTGGCATATTGTGTCTTATTTCTTATTGGTATACAGGGTGAGCTACTTGAAGAAGAAGGTAAGCGGGAAACGAAGCCGTGGAAAGAAAGTCGCGGTAACAAAAGCCTGGAAAAAAGCCACAGTAAAAACGCCTGGAAAAAAATCCGCGGTAAAAAATGCCTGGAAAAATGCAAGGTAAAAAAATCCTGGAAAAACGCCGATTCCATAAATGATTGTTAGTTTGGTCAGTATTTTTACTACTTCTCACAGAAATATTGAATTTGAATTAACCTCAATTATAGTAAACACAAACACTTAAGCACTGCAAATGTAACATAGGCTACATAAGTATTCTATGAACTATAATCACTAATCATTCTAAGATACCCATTAGGCGTAAGACAGTTAGAAGTTCTAATAATGACACAAGTATGGAGGCTAATGGTTATTTTACAGAGTATCCAAAAAATGGCGCCCCATAATAATATTTAAAAATGCATGTTGTATTTTTGAGGATAATTCCGGTGAAATTTAAAATATTTTGGATAATATTGGCCTTCTGCCAACTCATGGTGAAGTTAAAATTGAGTTAATCGTCATTTTCTTGCACCATAGAATGGGAATGGGACTTAAAAAATGACACAATTTTTTAATACTTTTATGCTTTCTTAGTAGTGGGTCAAATACAAATCATTGTTTTCTTTGTTTAAGGTATTTAGTTTAACCACCGGATTTTTTCCACGGCTTTTTTCAGCCGACTTTGATTTCCGCGGCTTTTTTCCAGAGTTTTTTTCCACGGCTTCTTTCCAAGCTTTTTTCACAGGCTTATATTTTTATAGATTCTAGTTCACATTAGTTTTTATATACAATGTGTCTACTATAATTACTCATAATTACTATAATTTATTCTCTCATAACGACTTTCATGTAACTTGCTATTTTATTTTGTAGAACACTGTAAATAACATATATTGCAGGTATTTAAAATTTCTGTTTGTTTTGTTCATTTTTGTGTTTTTTGACATCTATTATGTAAGAAATAATATTTTCGATCTCAAAACTGCAGTAGGACGAAGTTAACATTATTTTTAGTAGATTTGTTTAAATGGCAGGTATATATATATCAGTGTTTGAGTAAACATTTTTTTTCTTCGAAACTATACGAATTACCGGGTTTTTACAAGAGTCAAAAAATGAAGCTAATGAATAAGTCTTCACCTTAAGAAAAACATAGAATCGTATCATCATCCTTAAAAAAATTCTGAACAAATTTATCAGGGAGTGAGGGTGGTTTTAACCCTTCTCCAATTTTCTTTGGGTTTCTTTTGTTACTGAAAGTAGTGGCTTTCTTTGAAGTGCCCAGGTATCAAATTTCATTAAAATTGGTTAACACGTTTCTGAACAGCATACAAAAATGTGATTTTTTAAGTAGTCTTTGAACTCCTCTCACGGGCAAACGGTACATTTAGGTATATGACAAAGTTGAGTCCAATCGACTTCTTTTGACCTCTAGAATACGTGGTAGCTCTATGTCCCAGGGGTTTTGGAGCACCCTGTATATGTATGTACATATATTGTTGTATTATATGTATCTTGATTTAGAGGTATTTATCAAACTTGACTGTTAGTTTTTCACCTGGAAAACAATAAGATATGAGATTTGTGTATTATGTTCGACAACTATCAACTAACATGTAATTTTGGAGGAAAATAGAACTTTCAATTGTATGTTTTTTGTGAGGAAGTGGATATAAGTGTGAAGAACATTTTAATATGATTTTGATAATAATTAATTGTAATATTATTAACTCAAGGTGATTTATGTTTAAAATGAATACGCATTTTGTTAAAAAAAATAATTGATAGGCCGTGTAAGGTGTCAAAACATTCCCGTTTAAATAAGGTATATGTCTTTAATTTCAGTTTTGATGTAAATGATATTTTCAGAAAGCTGTTTAGATATTGAAGATTTGGTTAATTTGTTTTAATTTTATTGTTTTCCCATTGGTTGAGGAAGTCACATGTTTTTTGTAAAATGTACTTATTTTTGTTTGTTTTATAATGTTGCCATAGTTACTTGTTGAAAGAAAAAACAACGGGGACAACATCCCGCCTGGCGAGTTAATTAAATTTGTCATTTTGTGTGTTTAGTATATCCTGTTGGAATAAAACTATGTTATTAAGTATTACAGTTCAAATCAGCGTTATTTCTTATTTATCTGCGTGAAAATGGATAAAATTTGCTAAATTAGCCGAATTTGGGGCCGAGTATCAAAGTAGCGTCAGTAGATTTCAGTTGTTTTTTTTTGACATGTTTTGTTTGTATCTGCGTTTGACGTTTAAAACGTCAACAAACTTGAAGGTTAGGAATCATCTACAAGTTGGACCAAAATGTAATACCTGTCAATTATTTGGGAGATATTCGCATCATATTCTGGAACTGCAACTGGAATATCAATCGAATTTAATTTAAAATAAATTGAAACAAATAAGTAACATCTATTCAACAACAATTTGAAAAAGAAAGATAGTTTGGGGTGAACAATTTAAAAAGAACATGAAGGTGCAACATATTTATAAGTTTATTGGTATGTTTGAAAATGTGAAGTAATAATCAGTAAATAATATTTGGGTTAATTACCTTGTAAAACGATTTTACGAATACGAAGATACTCAGTCCAAAGTTTTTCTGCGAGGAACTTACAAAAAAACAACAACTGATGAACTTTCGTTTTGAAGGGCGCAGGAGTGCCATCCTAATTTCATCTAGTGAATTTTACCAACATCTGAAGAAAATAAGCAAGTGCTTCTATGTGAAAAGGTGGGTCCGTTTGAAAGTGCTTTGTTAAATTAGAACTTGTTTGTTGAATTGTTTAACGTTTTATAAAAAAATTTAGATAATTCGATAACATTTAATTCATTTCTTTGTTGCATCCATATTATATATATATATGTATATATATATTTATTATAAGTTCATGTTTACTACCTTGTATCCTTCACCTTGTACAGTTAACCAGCGCAAGAATTTAATGGTTATACAGCAGTTACCAAATTTATATTATAAATCCTGAGATAGAGTTCTTTTAAAGTTTATGTTTGAAGTGTGCCCCTTGTGTTGTTTCAACAACTTATGTAATAATATTGTTATATTTTTTTCATATGAAAGGAAGATCATCTTTATTACGGATGCAAGTAAAACAACATTCCCCTTTTTTTAAGCGTAATATTTTTGGCGCTTCAATGTGGGGCTCATCTGTAGGTCCCTCGATAAAACATCATAATAATAAATATGTATAGATATAAAAATTGACCGTACCAATCGATTTATTTAACATTAAAAATTAATTGTCAGCGTCTAGAACATGGGATTCTATATATATGTACAGCTTGAACTGTTAGATTACATTGGAAAATCATTTGCAATGAACAGCTGTAAACGGAGATACTATCGGTATTAGGTATGTATGAGGTCTGTATCTCTGATTAATTATTTTTAAAATTTAGTTTAGATTACAATAATAATGTCCATTTATTATTCGCTTTAAACTGATTTTTAATGTACAGATAACAATATGGTATTCGTAATATGTATTGCTTTTAACTTCTTCTTCGGAATTTTTCATTTCGCTTGAATATTAATTTTTTTAGAAAGGTATGGAACAAAAACTGCAACATAATGATGGCTTAGACCTCTTAAAGCAGCCTGCGCAACACTAGTTATTAAACGTTTTCAATTCAGCGAAAGTAATCGTAGGTTCATTCACCAAGGGGGCGGGCCGCTGTAGGGGCGAATGGGATTCCGTACCGGAACTTTCAGCCCCTCTTCAGCCAACAACCGGAATGTACAGATGGGAGAGAACAAGAAAATTTGATAATGAGATTTCGTAGACGATACTGTCCCAGCATTTACCTAGGTGATCCAGGAAAACCACGAAAGTCACCACAGTCAGGATAGGCGCCCCGAGGATTCGAACCCTCGACCTCCCGGATGAAAGGTAGAACCTCTGTGGATGTTAAATTATAATTCAAATATTAATATTTTCTGTTGTAGAGTAGCGACTAATTATAGCAACTGAATTACAGGGCTATTATTATTCCCAATATATCAAAATTTCAACATATAATTAAGGTGAGCTATGAATTGTAAAATGGGCGCGCATAGAAACATATATGCAGGCTCATTACTGTTAATTATTGCAGTAAATAGCTTATGCAAAGACACGCGTTCTATTTTCCATCGTCAACCTTTGTGGAAAATTATATTGATCATACTCTGTAGAAAAGTTCTATTAAATATAGGTCTGGTAACCGTACCGACCGTTGTAGAATATTTCCGGTTACTGAGTTTTCAACGCTTGATTGTGACTTTTGTTCCGGAGACTTTTTCCATTTCTCTACAGCGTTTGTTTTTTCCGGGTATTATATTCCGTGATTCTCCTGGCCATTTTACTTCAATTATGATAGTTTCTTCAGAGTCGTCATACCTTCTATCATTTTTCTATTTTCTACGGAAAATTGTCAAAAACCATAGTCACCTTGCAAGAAAACACATGTGGAGCCCATAAGGTGGTGTGTGGTGGGTGAATGATGTCCAACTAGCGCAGTGTCCGTGGGTGGCAAAACACGTGGGAACCAAAGCTGCTTGCACCTGAGTATGCACTTAGCCGACAGACCGGCGCCACGACCATCCACGGACAATCTGAAGAAATTCCTCGCTTACCATTACGCATAAGCAATTTAGAACGTATCATATATGGACTGAATAAAACGATTCTTTTTTAACAGTCGCAAATTGCGGTGTAACGCAGGGCTCGGCTTACAGAAGCCCGAAATAAAATTGGAAACCCTGAATGCCTGAATTCTGATCTCGGGATGCGATTGATATTTATTATTGTTAAAGGTATTATTGGGATATTAGGTATAAATATGGGGTTGCGTAACAAAGCCCATGCCTCAATTTTGAAACAACATTGTCGGCAAATAACCACACTTGCAAGCAGCACCATAAAAGGCTCCCGGCTTAGATTGTGATCGAGTACCGTTCTATTTTGTGTAACATCTTATATTCTAAGGGCATCACCAGGTAAAATAGGATTTCGCTGCATTCCCCGACGTGTTGTCGCCACAGCCCGTCTCCCTTTAACAAACGTTTTCATAGTGGCATCGCCGTTTGTTGCAGTACAGGTGCATCCAAACTCCGTCTTTGCCGCACTAATAACCGTTCCTTTTTACACCTAAGTCCTTTAAACACCTGAGGATCCCTATCCTCCTTGAGGTTGCAGCGGTAAACAGCGTCCAAGCACGCAACCTTAACTATCGTGCCTGCGGAAACTTCATGGTGGAAGGTACCATTACCTGGTTGTCATAATAAGGCACTTTCAAAATACGGCAAATACCCCGCATTTAAGCGCAGCCACATACCCTCTTTGTTAGCCTGGGCACATACAACCGCTCTAGTTGATACAAGAATTCCGTCACGTGAGAATATTTGATACTTAACTGTTAATTGCCGCAAAAAGGAATTGACAAGTTGGTGCTTGGAATTTATTATGCCTTTTTCGGATCACCGCTCTGAAAGCATGGACCACCACGGCACCAGAAATGGAAAGCAGTGGCAGAAACGTCCGGAGAATTTTAACCCAATTAAAATGCTTCTCGTAAATATGACGTGCCGATTTATGTAAAACAGGAACACGTGCAAACCAGGAGATGTTGATTCAAATCCGCGATTTGCGTCACTTCAGGGTTTGACCCTCAGGTGAGGCTGAGGCGCCAGAGCGACCGCGAAACACCTGAGCGCCTTGAGCGTGGGTCAGCTTCTTACCACTCTTTGTCATGCGTTGACTTAGCAATTATTACAATTAACCTTATAAAATAAACATGCCGAGCTAAAAGGTTTATCTCGTAAACCCTCGCCATTCGGAGTTCTTTTCCAGATTTCTTATAGATCAACAGGATATGATTAAGGCAGTTCTCTCAAAAACTTCTTGCAGGAAGAGAAAAGAACCTGCAAACCCGTTTATAAAATTGTTACCTTTCTTCGTTGTCCATATTAATATAAGTTAACAATATTATTAATAATTTCAAGAGCTTTCGGCTTTCGAAATGCATATAAAGCCATAAAACGCTAACAAAACCTTTTCAAATTATTAATAAAATTGTTTAAACTTATTAAGATTTTATTTTTTATATATAAAAATAATTATCGCTTAATGTTCCTTTTCATAAACATATTTTAATGACCTTTTTCATAAACTCGATTTGCTGTTGGTAATTAAACAATAAAAAGCAATCAACAGGTTACATGTAGAAAAAATATAATAGGATAATCCACAACAAGCAGAAGCAATAAAAGCTTTGTTGTTAAAAGCATATGTTATTGCTTAAGTGTTTTTTCCGATTGTATTAACGATGTGTTGTAAAAACTTCTCTTACGTGTGCGATAATTGCACAATGGCGAAAAAAGTATTGCGTCTTTAACAGAAAAACTATAAGCGCAAGTAAAGTTTTTTTTTAATAGTTTCTAATATTTTAATTATTGATATCTTAACAATGAAAACATTCAGTATTTATTTTAAAATAATTATGAGAAAGTTTGTCTCTAGTCAAGAATAACATTTTAATTTTTGCACGCACTGTAT
The DNA here is from genome assembly GCA_014611495.1 of Limonius californicus. Classification (NCBI taxonomy): domain Eukaryota; kingdom Metazoa; phylum Arthropoda; class Insecta; order Coleoptera; family Elateridae; genus Limonius; species Limonius californicus. Next base: position 2,851 of record JABXWE010029418.1, on the reverse strand, counting down.
TCTGATGCATAGTTTCTGCGCAAACTAATAATAATCGATTAATCGAAAAATAATCAAACAACAGTTTTGTGCAACCCCACCATGCCAAATTTGTCATATTTTAATCAATTAATCCTTTGTTGCTGTATGTAAAAAAACCAATTAACCGAACATTTCGCAAATCGATTGCAGGGTTGTTGAATTATTCTACTATGTATTTAAATTTTTGATTATTATGTTGTTGATTAAATGGTAATTTAATACAAACGAAAAAATATATATTAAGCATATGTAAAAACACGGTTCCTCGATGATTGTTCGGAAAATATCAGTTAAGTAACAGATTATTTAATTATTGTTGTTTCTTGATATTTAATCAATCGATTGTTGATTAATCGAATTCTATTTTTGCATTTAATATCTATTATTTTGTAATTATTATACAATCCTGTTCAAAGGATGATAACAGGACAAGGTACAACATATTTCAAATTCATAATTTTATTCATATAATTTTATATTATTGGACCACTATGGTAGGTTGAAATGTCGTAGTGGAATGTAAACGCGATTTAAATACAGGTTAAATCAATAATATAAAAAAAATTGTATGCATATCGCCAACAAAACAACGCTAATATTTTCAGAAGACGAGACTGTGGCGTCGTGCAAATAAGATTACTGTTAAACTCGCTTGTAAGACACGGAGGCAACTACCAACATACACAAGTGTTGGAAGTTTAAGGGTGAAGCGCATGCATTTCTAGGGTGTTTAACTAACGTTAAGTTGTTGAGCCCACTGTCTATGGTATCATAATACGTAGTCAACTTGCTTAGTAAGATACACATAATTGCGAGAAGAAGAAAAGGGAAGAGAAGATGTCATAAAATTAACGAGCTAATACTTCACAAATATCATTTGCTATACTATAGGCCATAATAAGTCGACAGAGGCATGAAGAATAATTCGAAACATATGAAAACACACAAAACAATGCAGCAAATTATAGTTTATTGCGTGTTCCTTTTTCTTGTTGTCTATTCTACGTATTTAACAAATGGCAATAAACTACCTGAATCTGGATAAATATCAATGAAGACACGATGTAATTGTAGGTTATGTTATAAATATAAATAAAACCGCATACAGTACCGTCAACAAAACAACGTTAATAAACATGGTCGTGGTTATGAGGTTATATTTAAACTATTGAAACTGCAAGATGCAATAATTCGTTTGGCGATATCAGTATTTATTTTACATTATTGCTCGCCGCAAGTCTGTAAGTAAATTTTTTCTGTTGCTTTATTTTTTAAAGCGCAAATCACGAAGAAAAAGTGTTATACAAAGTATGAGCGAATATGTTACAAGTAACATTTTTTGATACCATAATCGACTTACCTTTTATAATCGTTTATTCGCCTATTTCTTTATGTAATTGACGAATTTAAGCCTGGATAAATTTCAAGCTAAACATGATCTAATTATAGCTTACATTATGAATATAAATAAAATCACATGCAGTATCGCCAATGAGGACCATGACGTCGTGCAAATAAGGTTACATTTAAACTACTGAAACTACAATAATCCTTTCGGCGACAAAACAAAATTTATTTAAAAAATAAAAAATATATTACACTGCATTTTGCGCACGACTAGGTTATCATGGCTGAAGATGCTGATAATATAGAGAGACTATATTGCTATGGAAACTGGATGACGAATATAAGAAGTGGAAATTGACGATAAATACCTCAAAAATTGAATATCTGGTCGTTGGAGGAGTAGAAGAAGATTTACAGCTAAACAACCAAACAATAAAAAACACCAATTGATATAAATACTTGGACATAAAAATAACAGAAAACGGTAGAAGCGACGAAGTAATAAAAAGTAGAGTGGAGCAAGGCAGAATAGTAATAAGAGTCTATCGTGGAGTCAGCAAATAACGAAGAAAACTAAAATCATGGTGCATAAAACAATAGTGGAAAGCATCAATACTTATGTTTCTGAATTGTGGAAAATTAACAAAAGAAATATATCTAGACTAACGGCTATGGAAATGGATTACTGGAGGAGAAGCTACGGAATTACAAGATAGGACAGAGTGCGATACACAGTTATAAGAGAATCAATAGAAATAGGCACAGACATTATGGATACTGTAAAAATAAAACGACTGAAGAATGCCAGCCGAAAGATGGCCAAGTAAATTATGGATATGGCGTCCACTAAATAGAAGAAAGAGAGGCTGACCTAGAAGAATGTGGAAAGATAAAGTTAGGGAAGCCATGGAGAGCAGAGACCTGCAAGAAGAAGATTGGAGAACTATGAAATTATGGCGTCTAAAATGCGAGAAGTGGCGACATCCGTAATATATATATATATATATATATATATATATTGCTATGTATTATTAATTTTAAATAAATATTAATTAAATAAATCAACAGGCCCACGTTGACTGCCACAAAAATATATGCTATGTATTAATTATATAAATAAATAATTCAAAAGACCCACGTTGACAAGCCAATTTATATGCTATGTAATTTATATTTATAAATAATTATCAAATAAATTATATAATTGCCCTTGCTTTGGCTAGCTCAAAATTAAAAATTGTACTATTATTTGTAATGAAAATAAATAACTCTTTACGTTGGTTGCGCCAATAATACAATTAAAATGAAATATTTTTTTACACAAAGTAATCAGTTTTCGAAATATACCAGCATATAAAAATTACAAAAATCTCAGGGTTAAAGTTTGTGGCCTCGCCAAAGATAGCTATCGAATTATTATAATAAATCACACAACTACAAATTAAAATCTATTGTGAACTTAGTTTTATAATGTTATTGGTGA
>JABXWE010029417.1:0-28754 GCA_014611495.1 Limonius californicus | reverse complement strand
AGCGGATCAGCTACTCAGTTATCTCTCTTTAAACGTGGTTGACGGAACCCAACATACATGTAGCATGGCAATCTAAAAACCTTTCCGTTTTTTTTAATTAAACTGATCAATGTTAATTGTTTCTTGCCTTGCTTCGTTGAAATTCATATTTATATTCTAATAATAAAAATAGATTCAGTTTTAAACAAAATTTATTTATTTTTGTGCTTTATACGTATTTCAATATATTACATGTCATTTTCAAAAACATTTAGAATTGTAAACATTTTTAGACAGGGCAACAGCACAATGGATCTTGATTTTGGACTTTGCTCTGGTCTTCTATTCCAGTATTTCTTATGACAATACTAAGTCAAGCTGTTAATTTACTTAAATTACATTTGGTCCAATAACGAGAAAACAGATATATTATATATTTCTAGTTAATGCTGTGGTAATGAGGTGCTGCCGACAATTTATATATCAAGCGTTATCTAAGCAGAAGACTAACGTCTGAAAAATATTTACATGCCCTGAACCAAGCACGTAAATTTTTTAATGTGTAATGTGTAATGTGGAAGATTTAGAACGATTACGAACATGGAAAATTAATTAGCGGTGATACAGGCAGTGTATGAAAATCCACATGTAAGTCAAAGAGATCTAACCATAAATGGAGGATTTCCGAAAGCAAATGTTTTTCACACTTACCACGTTACTTTGTGCACGAACTGCATGGAAATGACCCTTAGAGAACATTTTGATTTTGAAATTGGAGTTGGATTACATAAGGAATTGATTAAATAATGTATTTGGGGGAAATTGGATTGCAAGAGGAGCAGTGCATCTATGGCCACCAAGAAGTTGAAGAAGATGTCATTTTGCTAGATTTTTGTATACAGTTGAATAGATAGTATACCGAAACCGGTAGTAAACGAGTATATTAAAATATAATAATTAAGGAAATTCAGTACACTTTACAGACCTCTTCGAGTGAAAAGATCCATTTAGAAAATGTGTGGAACTGGATCAAGGCCTCTTTGAACATGTACTAAATTAAGTAAATCTTTGGTATTTATTTTCTATAGGTTTACGCTTGTTTAATTTCCCCTATAGTACTGTTGCACCAATGGGTGATGGTTTTGTTAAATATACTAATACAATTAATATTAGCAAAACTGTTAATTACTACAGCAAAAGGTGAATTTGACAAAAAGTAAATATGAGATCCATTTCCATACTATAAAAAGTTCAAATATGTTAGTTCCTGTGATTCATGTTGTATGTTGTTTAAATAGAATACCTTCTATATTATAATTTGTTTTAACAGCTATTTTATTTTGTTTTTTGTGATATAAATACATGGAGGTTCAAATCAAAGAGAGATTTGAAGAATTTAACCCTTGCGAACATCTCTGTTATATGTCTGTTTTTTTTTCTGGAAAAATAAAAGTTGTACATCACCGTATTTTTACCTATAATTAGACTAATTAGAGCATGGGTATCTCGTACAAGGCAAGAAATAAAGAGTCGGTTGAATAAGAAGAATTGCTTACCATCTGAGGTACTACCGGTGGTGCTACTAGGATCTGCGTTAGGTATTTCTCAAATTCTAAAAGGTTTGATAATTTTGAAAAACGGAGATTTTTAGTTTTCGTTTTTTTTTGCATATAATATTTCAATCAAATCAATTATATTGCCAAGTAATTTCAATGTTACTTTATTTTTTATTATAATATCTTTATTTTCACTTTAATGGGAATTTTAGTAGTCTTTGAGATTGTGAACAATTGTTCTGGTTCAGCCAAATCTACATTTCTTATCATTTACGAGATCCCGCACATGCTGTGTTTATCTTGGACACACAGTATAATAAGACATTGCTATCATTTCACAAACTTCTGTTACCATATTCATCTCCGGCTTCGGTTTTTGCGTAACATGGCTTTCATGGTGTGTGTAAACTCAAAAATAAGGTACCTAACTGAGTGCTCATAATATGTTCTAAACACACTTGGAGAGAGACTGTTATAGGAAGGTATGGGAAAGTCTAAGAGTTTTATCATTTTTTTAAATATGTTTTAGTAACCCTCAAATATATTGCAAACCCGAATGACTCTGTGTGAGGTCATATACAGGGTGGGCAAATCGATGTTTCCATGGCGAATCTCGATAACTACTTATAAGAATTGGATTTTTCGACTTTCGTCTGCTCCTTAATTATGAAAATAGACAAACAAAATGTCTACTTTCTTCAGGCACTTTTTTGATAAAGCAGTTAATAAGTCAATTTAAAAAATCTTTAAAATTCGAGTTATGACATAAAATTGTATATTTTGATATGGAACTCATAATTGGCTACGGTATCATGAAAAGAGGGTTTTTTCCCATTCCAGCGATATATGTCATGTGGGATTGAGTTATTTATTTTCACTATATTATAGCAGAAACCGTGTTTCTACCTTAGCACTGACGAGGAACACGTGGCAGAGAAGAGGCCGATGCCCAGTAGTGGGACGGAAAGACTGTTGATGATAGCAGAAACTTACAATATTCCAAATAATTTTCAATATTACATTGTTTTCTAGTAGTAGGCTTGTGTCATTCAGAATATACCTGCTTACACAAAGTATCAGTCATTGCGCTGTTACATTACCGATTGTTTGATTGACAAAATTAATCACGTTAAATTGTTGATTGTTTGATTATTGCTTATAATATTTCATCTTAAAAGTGCGAAATGGCCTATAAAAATTACGAAAAATATGATATAGTAGAATGTTGTATTCAAAGTAATTATAATTCTGATGCTGCAAGTGAAACATACTTTAATCGTTACTCAGAAAGAAGACAACCTAATAAATCTATTATTGGAAGATTAAAATATAATCCCGCTAATCATTGGACATTTAACAAACCAAAACCAAAGAATTATAATATGTTAACTCTTACCGTACCCTCATTGTCCAAAACCATTGGTTTTAGTGTTTGGTGTGCCCTATGACAGTCATATTTTGGCTTACCGAATTCACGAAGAAAACCTGAATAGCCAACGCTTTTATGAAATTTTAAACCAACAAGTAATCGGAGAATTTTTAGATGAATTGCGCTGAATGAGACGCGAAATACATTTTTTCCAGCAAGGTGGTGCACCACCTCATAATATTAGAATCATATCGTAATTGTTGGCCGTTAATTTTAGCGACAACTGGATAGGGACCAGCAGACCAGTTAGGTGACACCACGTTCGCCAGATTTGATGCTTATGAATTTCTTTTTTTTTTGGGACCCCTAAAAACAGTTTATATAAAAATACAAGTAATAATATAAACAAAGTAAAAGAAAATTTTTTACACTGTGCAAATTCTGTTTCTAATGTTCATATTTATAATGCAGTTCGGACTGTTTCGAGGTGATATGAATTATGGACATCAATCTGAAAATTCAATGTAAATACTTTCATATTCTTGTAAATTTATCTTCTAGTTTGTACTTTTGTAATGCCTGATTTGTTGCGAATGGTCGATGATTGTTGGTATTAAAAAAATACTTCGAAAAATACTAGTTTCTGCTGTAACATAGTAAAAATGAATAAATAAATAAAACATGATATACAGCGGTGTGAAAAGTTCTGCATCAGTTGCACAAATAAGATAAATTGCAGTTTAAACCCATTTAAGCCCATATAATTCACCAGTTTTTGTAATTTTTCCTTAGTAATGTAGCGATTCCAGGCATCAATTAGGGATTCAATTAATTCCTCTTTTAGGTGGGCATTTTGCTTGAAATAATGTTAGAAATCCTCTGCCATAAGTTTTGTATAGGATTTAGGGCTGGGGATTGTGCTGCCCAGTCTATTCTTTTAACTTTATTGGTCGAAATCCAAGATTGAACAACCTTGGCTTTGTGGCAAGGAGCACTATCTTGAAACATAAAGACTTTGTCAGGAAATAACTCTTTTCCACTAGACAGCATCTTCTTCTGTAGGACGTCAATGTATTTGGTTGCATTTATCATGCCAAATACAAGATGCAGTCTGCCAACACCTTCAACAGACATGCAGCCACTTATCACGACAGAGGTTGGATGTTGAATTGTTGGCAGAACACACTGTCGTGAAAATCTTCTAACATATGCGTTTCCAACATTATTGTTATTGTTAAAGGTAGACTCATCACTAAATAATACCTACTGCCATTGTTCTGGGGCCCAATGGCGATCATCCTTTGCCCATCTCAAACGGTGGAGCCTTTGTTTTTCTGATAGGAGGGGTTTCTTCTGGGCAACTCCTAAGTCCAGATTTAAGAAATCTCAGTCTTGCAGTAGAAGTGCATACACTTACACCAGTAGCTTTGGACCATATTCTGGTTAAATCTGTCGAACTAAGACTTCTATCTTCCCGTCTCAGAGTTTTTTTTGACACTCTAATAACTGTGCATTGATTGGCCTGCACTTTTATAGCTGTTTTAAGAGTGGAAGCGCCTTGTTTATGATGACAAATTATTTTAAAACGTTTTTCATGCGATAATTTGAACGGTTTATTTTCCGGATGGCATTTTGCCACTGTTAAGGACATGCAAAGCGCAACTGAATAATCCATAGTACCTACAGGTATATATATACTCATAATATAATAAGTATTGCTCCTAATTATGCTTTTAAGTTTCATATTAAATGCATTTTGATGATCCCATTAGAAAATGCGTGAATAACTGATTATCGAAAAGAACTTACCTTTCTTCGTTTCTATGGAATTTTAGGTACTAACCTAATTAAGAGATAAGTTTTTGACATTATCATTAAAATCAAATATTTAAAGTAATTTTTGGAAACTATGCCAGAAATGTAGCTAAACTTCAAGAAATAATTATTTGCTTGGGTGATGCAGAATTTTTTCACACCACTGTATATGTACATCACTAGAATGGGGGGAAAATTTTTTCTTTTTCATGATGCCATAGCCAACTACAAGTTTCCTACCATAAGTACAACTCTGTCATAACTAGAAAATTTTTTTTTAATTGACTAGGCCACTGCGTTTGCATCAAAAAAGTGCCTGAAGAACGTACAAATTATGTTTCTGTATTTCCTTAAATAAAGGAGATATAGCGATAAAACGAAAAGTTGAAAAATCGAATTTTCGTGAATAGCTGGAAAACAAAGACGACAGCCAGTTTTAGATTCAAGCAATGAGTTGGTTTAAAAACAAAGATCGAGAATTGGGGTTCCGTTTTTCCATATACCTTATAGTGTTATCGAGATTCTCTTAGAAAACATTGAAATTTGACCACCCTGTACATATAAAGAACATACTCTTTGTTGATTTAAATTAATTAGAAGCTTAATTTGAATTCTGAAATTCAAATGGGTGCAATTCTTGTTATTACAAAACGGTAGCACTAAAATGACTATACCGCCATTTTTAGCTCATTAACCTTAGCAATAAAATTCCGCGTCGCTCGCTCGGTATTGGGAATGCACCGATTATTTTATATTGCTATTGCTGTCGTCCATACACGGGCTTTATGACAACAGCGTCAGTCTGGTCAAGTTTTTGTAGATACGACTTTGTGGAGGTTTATTTAAACTATGCTGATACAGAGATCGTTAAGCAAGAAGGGATAAGCGTATCTCCCTGTAGATCTATCTGGAAATCTAATGAAGGCTGTACAACGTTAGCTTTTTATATAAACAAGTTTTTTTTTTATAGCATGGATCAGAAAAGGACGAGATTGTTGAATAACTTTACATTACAAAATCGCTTATTTTTTACGTATTCCACTCAATTTTTCAATTTATTAATCTGTATTCATTTATTCAATACTGTAAATTTATATTGATGAATCGTAAAAAATTAGTACTTATTTATAAGCTAGATTTAAATGAATATAAATAATAGTAGGTGCTTTTATTTTGAAGCTTGGACTGAATTTAAATTACTCTGTAGAATACAAATTCAAAACCGTTTCCGGTTCAGGAAGTTTTTTCAAAATTTCATACTCCATTGTTTTTAATATCAAGAGATCCAAAAAAAGCTGATCCCAGCGGGCTGTGGAATGAAAAGTCACGTTTTTTCTAGACTAAAGGAATGTTTATAATGTCAATTTCAGGTTAGGTTGTGTTAGCTGGAATTAAATAATAATGAAAAGTCACTTTTAGGAGCAGACATATTTTATTGGGCAACAGTAAAAGAAATGAATAAACCTGAACTAATGTAATAATCACAACAAATGTTGAAAACCGGCGTCGGTAGCTCGGATAGGTTGGCCGTATGCCTTTCACTCAGCTGTCCCGGGTTCGAATCCGGACGCCGAGGTCGATGGTTTTTTTCTGAACGATAAAAAACGCTAAAACGGCCCTTCTTATCGGATAGGAAGTAAAATCGAAGGCCCCGTGTCCAAGTGTTGTTGGGCACGTCAAAAGAACCCTCAAACAGGCTAAATTTCCAGGTGCGGTAGGATCGCTCCCTGGCGTCGGTGGTTAGCCATAGTAGCAGAAATAGGCCGACGTTAAATAAAAACAAATAAAAAACAAACAAATGTTGAAATTGTCTGCCTTCTTCCTCCAAACATTTCTGAACTCGTCTTCTCGTACCTTCAAAAACATTTTGTATTAATTGAGGTGAGTTGTTAATTTCTTGACAGTTTTCTTCAATTTTAAGTTTCAGTTTAAATCATTAACTGGAGTTTTAAAAATGGTGTTTTTCAAATAGGGCCATAGAAAAAAGTCAAAACAGTAATATCACAAGAGCGAGGGGGTTCATTTAAGAAAGGTTGTAATAATTCGTTCCTATATCTTGCTGCAGTTAGCGTACCTTCGAAAAATATTGACCCAACCAACCTACGACGACTCATTACAACCCAGACTCTTATTTTCTGTGGATGAAGGGGAGCTTTAATTGTAACGTGTGAATTCTCGCTACTCCAAATCCGCATATTCTGTGAATTAATATACCCATTAAGGTAAAACTAGGCTTCGTCGGTAAAAAAGGTTTAATTTAACTGCTCATCATTGAGATTATCAAAAATCCAACGACAAAACTTAACTCTTTTTAGATAATCCTGTTCTAAAAGCTCCTGAACAGAAATAAATCGGTAAGGATGCAGATGAAAAGCTTGTCTCAAGATTCTGTGGCATGTACCGTAACTTAAATCATCAACTTGCTGGCATAAATGTCTAATTGGTGTTTTTGGAGCCTCGTCAATTCGTTGTCTTACAGTTTCAATTAAAGAAGGTACTATCTTCTTTGGCCTACCAGACTCTTCTTTCCTTCCAACACTTCGAGTTTCTCGAAAATTGCTGACTAAATTCTTAACCAAAGCATAAAATTTTCGGTATGTAATAATTTCATTGGGATACCTCTCTCGGAATTCCACAAAACAATGAGGAATCGAATAGGTCCATTCTCCGTCAACTTGAAAGCCGTTCCCAAAGTAATATTCAATAATGAATGCTCTTTGAAATGTATTAAAAATCATTTTAACAATCTGTCAGAATCGCATAAAAAAAAGATAACTAATTTATCTGACATCATAAACATTCCTTTAGTCTAGTAAAGACGTGACTTTTCATTCCACAGCCCGCTGAGGATCAGCTTTTTTTGGATGTCTTGATATATTGTAAGTTTTCAAATTTCATGGGAGTAAGGTAACCTGTTTTTGAATAGCAGGGCATTAAACTTCAAACATTCGAATGCCGTAGACAGAATATGCCATAAAATTGAATTAAAATTCGAATATTCACTTTGTAAACGTGTTTTTTTAAGTTTTGGGGAAGTGGTAAATTTCTAAAGTTGTGTTATTTTAAAAGCTTTTAACTATTTTAAAATTTTCCTGGGGGTTATAAAATAACTTGAAGCTGGCAACAAATGGCGAATTACCAGATTTTGTTGTTTTAAATTGACGAACTAGCAGTAGAAAACAAGGTAAATTCTAAGGTTGTATAAAATAGTAATTACTGAAGTGTCCCACTAGTTCTTGCAAATCAATTTCTACCAAGGAACACATCTAACTTCAACTGTGAGTTCCGGATTTTTACCTAACATTTACTCTGCTGATGACCATATGCGATATGCATATATGCAGATGTATATGTACAAATATACAGGACGACACGTATCTGTTGCAGAAACATACACTACGTGATTTTGTGATCAGTATGCAAAGAATGGTGTGTAACATAGAAAATCTGTGTTCGACTCTCGATCTAAGTAGTGAATTTAAAAGAAATTGGTTCGCTACCACCGATGTTATTCAATTGTTGGTGTTGTTGCCTACTCCTCCTTGAGGATTGGTGAGCGAACGCCTTAAATACTTATGGTCTAGTAAAACTTTTTTTTAGATGAAATATTATACTACATTTCCGTGGTTTGGAGCCTATCCTAAGCCGTAAGTCCCCATCTTATGCCATACAACAGAAGGCAGCAGGCAACATCATGTTATTTTTGTTACTGAGTTACTGTACAATGTAAATATTTACATTGTAGGCCTTTCAAACAGTTCCTATTAGAAAGCTTGTGAAAAAGTACTGGATATACACCCATGCAAAGTGTCAGTCGTTCAAGAGTTGTTACCAGTAGATTTTGAGCTTCGACAATACTCTACAGGGTTTATTGAAAACCTCAACAATGATGAAATTTTTCAGCAATGAAGCATGTATACGTAAACTCCCAAAAGTACAGTAAGTGGTCAACCACAAATTCTCAAACATATCAGGAAGCTTCATTATTCCCCTTAAAATTAGTATTTGGAATGGGTTATCGCGATTTTTTAATGATCATGATGAACTTTAGCTCGGGTGCTTCCTGCAAGATGACGCAGAAGTTGACATAGCATGTGCATGTTGAATTTAATAAGGCAATTTTTTGATATAGTCAGAGATAATTGGCTATCGCGATCGTTTGACTAGACATATCTTGATTATTTTATATATTGAACTATTAAAAGTGTTGTATATGTACATCGTTTACACACAATTTAAAAGTTACAAGAGGTCATAACCATTTTTGAAAATGTAAAATGCATTGTTAATGTTTGTTTAGACAATGATTAACACAATAGTACAACATATATTTTTATTGATTTAAGCTGTGCTATTAAAGTAAGTAATTATTTTGTAAGCAAAAATCTATTTTTATACCCATTTAACTTATAATTAAATTGGCTTACTCAATTGTGTTGTTTACGTACAAATTAACTTCTGTAATATAATTACTTAAGCACAACATAAATAGTAATTTACAACAAGAAAAGTCTCTAATGTTTTTAAAAATTGTGCATTTTCCCTCGTATTTAAAATATTATTTCACACGACTGTTAGTAAAGGGCACAGTAAGTAGAATGCGGACCAGAAAAGATCAGTATGAAACGTCAGCTGGGCAACACCCTGTATACACACATACCTATATACACTAGGTAGTAGTCCAGAATGTATACGTATAAGAAAGCAGAAACTGTTACATTTTTGGATATTCATAAATTTTCAAAATATATATTTGTTATCGCCTTTAAAATAAAACAAAAATTAAGATAGTGTTATACATACACATCAGCAAATAGCAAAACGTTTTGCAAAACTCGATATCATTTTGATATCAAACTGACCAGTTGTGTTATTGTGGTGGCTTATAATTTCACGCCAAGTCCTTTAAAGATAGTGAATTCACCATAAATATGTTAAAAGATTTACAACGCAATGGACCCAATCATTACTTGATCGTAAATCTCGTAATATGCACTATTCCGACTGACCACATTCAGGTTTTCACGTAAACAACATATTTGGAGAGATAGGCCTATCAAGTATTGCCTCATCTAACGGTTCTCTATCTTCCTAAAACTTTCGAAATCGATGACTATGTAGCACTTAATATCACATTCTTACATTTCTAGGGTGTTCTAAAAATATAGCCCTGGAAGTACTTGTTTTGACTGAATTTTCAAATATAAAACTTAATTTTGAAAATTGACCTGTTAAATATGTTAAATATCCCGCCAGTTTGGGAGAGTTCAAATAGCGTTCGTGGGGTGCTCGCCTGTTTTTCGAGCGAGTCATCCCTCAAGGGTCGGGTGGAATTTTGCCACCACTCAGCATGTTGCCGCACAAGTGGCGACAACACGTTCACCGAATAAGCATCAAAAATGTTACATTACAAAGTGAAATAAATCATAAGTAACATAAAGAAAAGTTTTTTAATATTCAAACAGACCAGTTGTGAGCAGAAAAAGCAAACACTTGACTGATACGGGTAACAAATCATAACCTTAATATAACTAGAATCCCAGTATTTATGTTTGGTACCAGGAGAGATGCAACCAGAATAATTGAACAATTGAATACAGGTCGATTTTAATAGTATATATATTTGTGACCTTGTCTGGTTAATCAAAGCTTGATGGTAGCAGTTGCGCCCACATACTACAACCCAAGTTTATTATACATTTATAAAATTGTGTTAGAAAGTTCTACATAAACCAAGATTACACTTGTTTTTGATCTTTAACACGCATTTTTTTATATATTCAGCTATTTTGGTTGCAATTATTATATTGTTAATGTTTTTGCTAATTAAATTTTTAATATGTCACACAAAAGATTTAAATGCGGCTTTCTTGTATTCCCACAATCGATTATCGATTCATTGTTTTATGGCAAAATGATGAATAATATATAATATATCATTTATAAAAGCTGCTAACGGACACGGCAGAAAGGATAAACGAATAAAAGAGATGGTTCTAATTCCGAAATCATCACCAAAATGTAATCAATCTTCTGTTTTTGAAGTTTCAGAAAGTATGCAGAGTAGAGCAAAATTGATGACGGTTGGTGAGCTATTTAAGAAATCCTCAGTTCGAGATAATACATGCTTAAAAAGATTAGCAGAAGTCCTAATCCATCGAATTAACTAAATTATGGTCTGAGGCTACTATGTGTACTTCTGTTGTGAGTGGAAAACTGCTTAGTTTTGGACTTAGAGGATGTATAAGATAGGAAGAGACTTCTCTGGTACGGACATGTAAGAAGAATGCCACAAGAAAGATGGCCCAAAAAGATGTATGAATGGATTCCACCCAGAAAGACGGAAATGAGGGAGACCAGCGCTAAAATGGAAACCCCAGGTGGAGGAGACGATGACAAATCGAGGATTGTATGGGGACACCTGACTAGATAGAGATGAGTGCAGAGCAAGGGTTAGGGTGTCACAATTCGCTGCATATATATAGGATGTTTTCCGTAGAGTCCGTCCATTTCCGAGGCTATCGTTAGTTCTGTGAGCGGTATTATGTTACATCTACAAGTAGGTTGCTAGTCCGGTTTTTAGATGTCCCTCCTCCTTTGTCCGGGCATGGGACCGGCAACAACACCGCCAAGATACTCAATCCACCCAGCGGATCGTATGGAGAAATAAGTATATCTCTATAGAAAACTAAACAAAAATATATAAAGGTGCCGTGAGGCCGATACTCACATATGCAGCGGAAACTCGAGCCGATACCACTAGAACAAGACAACAACTAGAAACAACAGAAATGAGAACACTAAGAACAATAGCTGGAAAAACAGTAAGAGATAGAGTTCCAAGTCGGGAAACACGCCAACAATGCAACATACAGAACATTCGGAAATTTATAAGAAGTAGAAGGAAGGAATGGAACGCTCATGTGGACAGAATGGACCCTGACCGATTACCAAAAATAGCTAGAGACAATATCCCACATGGCAAAAGGAGAGTAGGACGACCACCTAAAAGATGGAAACAGAGCTGGGTCTCAACATCGGTGGAAACACCCTGACCAAACATGAACAAGGCTAACGTTAACGAAAAACAGGCGCTTGCCTAAATAAAGGAGGAAGAAGAAGAAGAAGATATATAGTATGTATAAGTAGCATTAAAGAAGCCACTGCTTTCCGGGAAAGAATGACGCCATGGTTTGTTACGAATCAAGAATGAGACTACAGAGAAGCATCGGAAGGTGATATTTAGTGATGAACTACGTTTAATATCAATAATCATGCTAACCACACGTATATTGGAAGGTTTCCTGAAGAAGATGAACTTGCAACGTGCTAGGATAGCGATTGAAAAGTGGTGCAATAGTCCCAACATTTGGAACTTCAATTTGGTTTTTCAAGAAGCACATGTACAGACTTATCTACAGAAGACATCCACGCATTAGAAATGCGGTACAAGCAAGAAATGCTATACAACACCAGGTTTTCAGTTGGTTTAGACGTTGTAATATTCAGTTTTCTGTTTCTTTTGGTTTTGAGGTTTGTTTTCCATTTATGGTGGATAAAATATTGTAACGATGACTTTTTGATTTTACTATTACTGTGCTGTTAACTAAAATACGTGTATTTAGTTGCATAAAATTGTCAAATTATTTGATACATCGAAATTATGGAAACACAAATCAGAGACGCGAAAAATTCCAAAATGTTCTAATATGATAGCTTTTCAAAACGTGCTATACATATATTAGTCAATTACGTATTTCCTCTGTAATAAACCGTTACTATTTAGTAATAGTGATTAATTAAAGTTTTTATAGCGGAAACTGTTACTTTAACGGTTGATTTGAATTCAAGGTATGAAAATTCGTACATACAGGAATGCACTTGAACAAAACGGATTTTTACTTGCAGGAAGAAGTTAATTGGCGTGACAGAAAGTAATGCATAGTCATAATACATCAACGTGCACATCCTATATGTAATGACATCACATACAATAAATTACCAGTTTCCTATTAAATTTACATACATAATAATAAGAGTGTTTCAATAAAATTAATATGTGCGTTATTACTTATTATATATCGATACCTACGTACCCAGTTTTGCATGACAGTATGCTGTACGACGTCGTATTTTTTAAGAAAACTTTGCTGATTAGTGTGTGTAACAACTTCGTATTTTTCTAGGGCGTTATGTCTCTCATGACTTTATGAAACATAAAGTAGATTGCTATGTATATTATAATATTATTTAACAGGAAAACTATAAATAAAATTAATCCGTACGGTTACCTTGAATCTTAGTCTAAGTAGATGTTAAAAAGATAAACTTATACAGGCTGACCCATCTAAAACGAAGTAGGCGTGTTTTGTGGCACTAAATCTTAATTATTCGAAAAACGCCCGAACATTTCAAATTAATTTGCCAGGGGGATATGTAATACGGCTATTTCTGTTTATCTATTTTCAACCCCAAAATTGGGACTTTCAACCTAAAAATTTTAAACAGCAAGAGGTGTCAAAAGACATGTCGTAATACATACCGAAAACTAGATAAATTTGCTTTACAGTAGTGTTTTTATTTTTGGATTTCGAATATTAGTTCCAGCAGAAATGCAGTCTAAAGTTTCAGGGTAGTAAATGTTTGAAATGAGTACCGCCAGCATTCATACAGTAATAACGGTTCTGTTCAAAATGTCGTCGCACATTCTGAGACATTTGTGGAGTAATTAGATGGCATACGTTGTCGTAAATCTTGTAAAGAATCTAGTTGGGTTGCGTAAATTTTACTCTTTAAATGACCCACTAAAAGAAATCTAGCGGAAATAAATCTGGTGACCTTGCGGACCTTGAGCTTTTTCTTTCAATCCAACCTGGAAACCTTCAATCCAAGTACTATCAAACAGACAGTGTATAATGCGGAGGAGCTCCGTCCTGTTGGTATATCAAATTATCTTCGAGGTAATGATCGTCATTTTCTATAATGTCAGTTAACATTGAATCAATATTGTCTTGTAACAAATTCAAGTACATCCGTCCAGTCAAACTGCCAAATGTTAGATTATTACCCGATACAATAGCCATTTGCATTGTACTCAACGTAGGATCAACAATATCGTGCCCTACAACGGCAACTTTCGCCGTTTCATTTCTTAACAGATTTTCACCAATTCGCTTTTTATTTGCGACAGATTCAGTCTCCCAAAATTTTCTCACTAACTCCAAGAGATCTTGCAATTCACATGCTTATCGGCATCGTGGAACAATTCTTCTTCTTCTCTACTGGCACATTCATTGTTTCCGAAGACGAACGCAATTCAACTCTTTCTGAAATCGAATAAACCATTTTAAATGTTCAAAGAAAACAAGGACAACTACGAAATACTAATACACTAAAATAAAAAAATATTCAAATGTTTACGCCAACGTATATGGTCAGCCAATGCCGTGTAGTTATTCGATAAATGCTCCACTACATTTAATACCCTGAAACTTTGGACTGTATTTCCAGTGGAATCATACTAAGAATTTTCTTCCTGTCCCCTGCGGAGCGATTACAAGGGTTAGACAAAAAGAAACATTTTACTACAACTTTATCCCCCCATGATATGGTATTACTACTGAAAATATTATAGTCGTTTAAGATTTTAAACAATTTTAAACATTTGTTGAAGAGTTTAGGTAGTCTATATTTTTTGTTTTATTATGTTCAGAACTAAAATTTTCAATGGAAATTGTCTTCGATTTATTTTCTAGCAACTAGGTAGGATACAATTTGAAGGTTTTTATAACAATGCTTTCAAATCACTCCATGTTAAACACTTAAATATTTACAAACTTTATGTAAATAAGTATATCAATCCATACATCATTGTCAACAGCCTTTCAGGTCCCACTGCCGAGCACTGGCATCTTCTCTGCTACGTACTACTCATCAGCGCTAGGTAAAAACATGGGGAACTTACAGCTTAACGTCGAATCCGAACGGCAGAAATTCCAAAGAAGGTTTTGAGCATTAAGATTCCACATTTGCCAATCGAAGTGGAAAATTATGTGTCTTTTATACACTGCGTGGGGATCGAACCGAAGTCGTAGTCGACATGTTACATAGAAAGCGAGCGCTCTGCCAACTGAAAATGAGAAAAAAATTGTTATTGAGCGAAACTAAATTTTGAGATATTTAAAACATATACGTTTCAGTTGTATCATAGGAATAATAAAATTGAAATATTCTGAAACAGTTCTACTTTGCAGATCTTACAATACTTTACAAATCTGTTTAACAATTTAAATTATAAAAAATAACAACAAATTCATAGTCATTTCAAGAAAACGATCAAATTAGATCTTGAATTCTTTTGAAAATCAAATTATCTCTAATTGTTTCCAAGATCTCAGTGATGAGCTCTGAACATGGGACACAGACTCTATTTTAAATTCCAATATTTTTCAAACAATTGCTGCATCAGGCAGGCCACGGATTTTCTTCACTTGATTTTGTTTTCTGTTCACAAAATTGATTTAAGGACGACATTGTGTCGTGCGCAATAAATTGATTAAATCAAATGGGAATTTTATAATTTATTGTGAATGATAATAATACACTCCGATTAAAATCGTATACAAATTATTCTTTAAATACGCTAGAAGAATATGCTATCACATTTGTTGGTCTGAAAGCCTATCGCAAATATATTATATAATCCAATTACTTGGTAACAAGCCCCGCTGCGGATTTCTTATATTGTTCAGTTTTAAGTGACTCCAAGATGCCACAACCAAAAAGTGTTTTCTCCGCCTTAAGAAAAGGTCCTCAAGTTCATTATCAGTCGTTTAATAAAACTGTAAGTAGCTTTTGATAACCTCACAATTTTTTTCAGATTTAATTAGATAAACCAAAGATTCAATAAATTTGTTTTTTATTTAACAGTTTCTACAACAAGTGAAGTATGTAACAGTTAAATTTATTGTAGACTTATCTTATCTCTCTTGTATTCTGCTTCCTAAAACCCGGATGCTTATGCGATAAAACCTCATATAGGAACAGTAAAAAAATACATATTTAAATATACATTTAAAAATAAAATAATCCATAGGGTACTTTACCTTAACTAGAGATAATAACAGTGACGAAGCCATATAGAAGTTACCTTTGATGATGAATATACATTGCTACCTTGTTTGTCCGTGAAAGCAACAACAATAAAGACAATATGCTGCCATACAATGACTGTTTTAGTACTACGTATTAAATGTAATTAAATTGAAAAATAATTATTAAGAAGGATTGTTAAATATCGTATTTATTAAACATCGATGTTTAAGGTAATTTATTTTGCATTTCTATCAAAAAGTGTATATCTACTTGCAACAATAATATGTCTCGAATGCATAAAAAAGGATTACTTTAATACACTGTACAAATATGAAAGCGAAAATAAGCAAGTAAGTTCAACGGCATTGTTCTGTAGAAACGTTCGTATCAATATTGCATACGAACCCGCTGTCTTCCTGTTTTGCAGTATCACTAGGAAGGAATGAATTATAGAGGAGGCAACCAACATGTCAGAAATGTTATACATGTTGAATACTGATATAAGCTCTTTTAAATTGAAGAATACTACATGGATTTGATTAATAATATAATATAGGCTGGGTTTAGCTGTTACATGATATTCATAACAATTTATTGAATACAAAGAACTGTTGCATTATTATTGCCGAAATGTATGTGCGTTGAAGCAGAGATGGGATTAGATAAAAAAACTTAACTCTGGGATTCCATTCCCAATACCGGACCGACACTCCAGCCAGGTATTCTGCCTAGTAAATCTTCTCTGAAGTAGAAGTATTTATACTTCTCGTGGTTCGGAGCCAACGTTAAGCTGTAGTCCTCTATGTCTGCGGCAAAGAAAACCGTTACCTCGCTCGTAACACACAAAGCACTCGAGATGGAGAATACAAAACAAAGAAATATTTATTTTCGAGTATGTATAATACTATATTAACAAGTGATATTATATCAATTTAAAGCAACTGATAATCACACCTAAATACCTACAAATAAGATCAGCATGTATGTATCGACATGGAACTCAAAATCTCTCAGTACCGAAGACAGACTCCTACAATTAGAGACAGAGCTTGAAAACGTCAAATGGGACATAATCGGATTAAGCGAGGGAAGAAGGAGAGGAGAAAGACTTATATCCCTCTAATCTGGAAACCTCCTTTATTATCAAGGAGACGACGAACACAGCATTAACGGAGTTCGATTCCTTATCAATAAAAAATGGGCTAAAGGTATTATATCTATCAGATCCATATCCCTAAGAGTCATATACATCACTATATGTCTATCAAAAAGATATCATCTCAAGATCATCCAGATATACGCACCAACATCCGCTCACCCGGACGAAGAAGTAGACAGGCTCTACTAAGATATCGAAACAGCCTTCGAAGAAGACATAACACACTTTACCCTACTGATTCGCGACTTCAATGCCAAGATTGGGAAACCATCCCAATCCTAAAGAGAAAATACCATCGGAAGATACGGTCTCGGTACTAGGAACGAGAGAGGAAAGACTCTCGTAAATTTTCTAGAGAAACATGAACTGAAGGCCATGAATACATTTTTCCATAAGAAAGAAAATCAAAAATGGACGTGGCAGAGCCCCGGTGGAAAGACACGCAATGAAATAGACTATATAATATCAAATAAGAAGTACATTGTAAAAGATGTTTCCGTACTAAATCGCATCGACAGCAGTGATCATAGATTAGTAAGAGCAAGAATAGAAATAAGCTTACTGAAAGAGAGACAAAAGTTAACGAAGAAAAGAACAAAACGAATAGATATCGAGAGGATATATACAGTCAGAGACGAATATGAAAAAGAGCTAAATCAAACACTCGGTACAATAAACATAATGGTAAACAGAAACATTGACGAAATTAACAACAGACTGAAACAAAGTATCATGGAAACAGTTACAAAAATTACACAAAATAACACCACACGGAGACAATCAAAAATAACGGAAGCGACAAAGAAACTTATTGACAAAAAAATAGCAAAAGAAACACCTTAAGTAAAGCAGAACTGAAAGAAGCAAGCAAAGAAATTAGAAGAAGAGTGAGAAGAGATGTAGCACAATATAATGAAGAAATAGTGAAAAATATCATCGAACAAAACAAGGGGCCTAAAGTATTCAGGAAGAAGTTAACAGAGGGGAGAGCCGAAATCATAAACTTGATAGATCAAAATGGCAAACTCTTAACCAACCGAGAACAGATCCTTACACATATCGAAGACTTTTATAAGGAACTATACTCCTCAAAGACGACACAAACCACTATCACACGAGACAAAAGAGCGAAACTCACAAAGCACTACACAGAAGACATACCACCTATATGTAAGTATGAAATAAAGACAGCGTTGAAAGGGATGAAAGACAACAAAGCACCCGGTCCAGACCAAATGGTAATAGAATTAATTAAATGGGGAGGAAAAAATATATTGAATCATCTGGAACACCTATTCAACCAATGCTTAGAAACAGGAAACGTCCCCAAAGAGTGGAAGAATGCTAAAGTAGTATTAATATTCAAGAAAGGAAATAAACAAGATCTTAGAAACTACAGATCCATATCACTCCTTGCACACCTATACAAACTACTTACTAAAATTATTAATAACAGAATATCAAGTCGACTCGAGATGTTTCAACCACCAGAACAAGCTGGCTTTAGACATGGCTACAGCACCATCGACCACATACACACTGTTCGACTACTAATAGAAAAAACACATGAATACAACCAACCCCTATACTTAACCCTCATCGATTTCGAGAAAGCCTTCGACACAGTCGAAAAATGGGCACTCATTAACTCCTTGAAAAGATGCAGGATTGATCACCGATATATAACACTAATAGACGCCCTTTACCAAGAAGCTACTATAACGATCCAGACGTTTGATGAGACCAAGCCTATAGATGTAAAACGAGGAATACGACAGGGGGATACCATCTCCCCCAAAATGTTCACCAATTGTCTGGAAGACAGCTTCAAACTACTAAATTGGGACAACCTCGGCATTAATATAAACGGAGAGCGACTGAATAATCTGAGATTCGCAGACGACATCGTACTTATATCTGATAACATGAAAGATATCAAGAAAATGACTAAAGATCTAAGAGAAGCCGCCGGTACTATAAGAGTAAAAATGAACATCAACAAAACTAAAATAATGTCAAACAGAGAAGACGCAACCCCAATTGAAATTGAAGGTGAGAAAAAAGTAGAAATCGTCGAGGAGTATATACAGTGTGTCGCATTTAAGATGAAGACACCCCCATATTTTCGCTATTTGAAGGAATACAGATTTGAATTTTTGCACAGTCGTACAGGTTGATGCCTCACATTTTTTAAGATACTCAACTAAAATCTGAACCTTAAACTCAGCCTACTACGAATTCACAAACAGGGTCAATTCTCGATATTTTGCTTCGCGTTAGAGATATCAAAAAAAATTATTAGAAAAGTTGTTCAGAATATTATTCTAACCCCATATACCGAGTTTCATGACAAAATTCCCATTTTTAATTTTTTCATTATTTTGGTCTATACACAAAATAATATTAAAGTTTATTTTTTAAATTGATATTTAGTGTGCCACGGAAAGTAAAAACTTGACACATTGTCAACTTAATAGTGTCATGTATTCAAATATTTCAGTAAAATAAATAAATAGCGTATAAACTTGTAATTATTTTGTGTATAGACCAAAATAATGAAAAAATTAAAAATGTGAATTTTGTCATGAAACTCGGTATATGGGGTAGAATAATATTCTGAACAACTTTTTCTAATAATTTTTTTCGATATCTCTAACGCGAAGGGTCGACGACGTCATACAGAGAATTGGGAAGCTGAAATGGCAATGGGCGGGACACGTCATGAGATTACCGGATGAAAGATGGACAAAGAAGATCACGGAATGGAGGCCGAGAATAGGGAAACTCAACCCAGGCAGGCCACGATCCAGATGGAGAGATGATATACAAAAACATGCTGGAAAACAATGGACGCGGAAAACCCACAACCGCCAAGAATGGCATGAAGCAGGAGAGGCGTATATCCAGAGATGGAGTAATGAACGCTGAAGTTGATGATGATGATGATGATAATCACAAAGTACAGATACATGTACATACCAACGCGACAGTTCCATAGCTTGTGTCATGTTCTATGTTCTTGGATAGAGTTGTAAAATTGTGTTGCAACAGTGTTCTTAAGATGAAGTTCAATTCTCTCTCTCTGGGTTAACAATGCTAACGATTGTTGGCTGACGTTCTTTTCCACTTTTCTCTTCTGGGTGTCATTTTCTTTAGCTAGGTGTAGCTGTTACAACCAATATCTTTTATTATCTGCGATATACATTGTAGTCTTGGCCTCCCCTGTGCATTGCGTCCTTCGGCAGTCCCTTCAACTACACTGGTAAACGAAAATCAACTTTTTTTGTGACATGGATAAAACACGGCGTATGGTATATAAAATTTCACCAGAAATACACCCACACTTTATTTGTCACGAAGTGTTGTGCGTTATGCGGAAATATATCAATATCGGTATGTTCGGTCGGTTAATGTTGTACTTACTTCAAAAAGTTGTTGCGGATGTTTTACGGCGATATATGGTCTCTGGAGCATCACGGATTAATGTCCAGCAGTAATCAGTAAGCAAACTAGGACTCCATTTGCCTTGGTACCGCTTTTCCATGGTTGCAACGTCTTGGTGGAACCGTTCTCCATGTTCGCCGCACCCACATTTTCCGGAAAGAAATCGAGATGAACATCCAAAAAGTGAATTTTTAAAGACATGTTACATCCCATTCATCTGTAGGCACTAAGTAATTCAGTCACAGGATCTTTGTAATTTTCAGGTTTGATATTTCCAAGAAAATTTGTTACACGTGTTGTAAAAGCTCTCCATGCTCTTAGTTCAACTTCATTCAGCAAGTTGTCAAATTCGCCATCTTTCATTACTTCTCGTATTTGTGGTCCCACAAATATGCCCTCTTTAATTTTTGCCTCACTAATTCTCGAAAATTTGTGTTTCAGATACAAGAACCCTCTTCCGTTCCGATCTAGTGCTGTAAAGAAATTTTTCATTAAGCCCATCTAATATGCAGTGGTGGTAGAAATACGTTTTTAGGATCAACCAGTGGTTCGTTGGTAATATTTTTTGACCCGGAGTTACTGCTTGGCGTAGTGGCCATTCCTTCTGTATATAATGACGATCTCGTGCACGGCTGTGCACCGTATGTTCTAGAAGATATTGCATATTCTCGTATAATGCCTTCATATGAACGGCATGAGCTATAGGTACAGATGGGTATTTATTACCATTGTGAAGCAAAACTGCTTTTAAGTTAAGTTTTGAAGAATCTATAAATAGGCGCCAATTGCTTAGTTCATGTTTCTAATAAGTTGTCATCATCCGTACAATATACCAAAGTCCCTTCTTGAGCGAAACAATGTGTAAGTCCTTTTTGACGTTTTTGGAAGTGAGTTATATGTACGTCACCTTCGAGAAGATTCCATCCTTTTAATCTCCATGCTAGAAGTTCTGACTGTGATTTTGCTAGTGTTAAATCTAGAACTAAATCATTTAGTTTAATCTGTGAAATCAGATGTGGTTCTGTTGAACATTCTGGTGCTTGAAATAGTGGATCATTGTCGATTTCCTGTGCGAATTGCATATCATCAGTTCGAACACCGGTGCTTTCAGGTTCTTCTTCGTGCAAACTTCAAGATTCTAGTGGATTTGGGATAGGAAGATCTTCACTATGTTCGACGGGTCGTAAAGCTGATGGTAAATTGGGATACTGCACAGTATGCTTGAACTTCGGTCCGATGCCCAGTATGTTAGTGAGGCAAAAGTAACAATCTGTGGCATGGTCTTTCTCTTCTCTCCACACCATTGGTACTGCAAAGCGCATTTTACCTTTTGTACCTTTCAACTAACCGGTTAACAATGTTACACAAGTCTTACAACATATGTGAGGAGCCCATGACTTATCTTGATCTCCTACTTTAACTCCGAAATAAAGTTCGTAAGGTCTTCGTACAAGTGGGGTGAAAGTACGTTTTTGCGATTTAAAAGTTAGTTGCCCACACACATAACAAAAACTGTTGACATTGTGGCATTGTACTTACTTGTTAATTCACAGTCAATCACAGTACAGTAATAAATATAAATCAAGTATGTAGAACACAAACACGTTAGTAACGACGTTTCGCGGCACGACGTAGGAAATGCAGTAACTTCATACGCCGGTAAATGCTTACTAATGCACAATATCTGATTTGGTGCGTATTTTTTGCATGTAATAGACAGGAATGAACTTGTCTTAACACGGTGTATTCGTCACTACTGATACATTACTCAAAGTGGCGCAATATGCATATGTTGCATACTTGCAAAATATAAATACTTGTTACTAAAAATTCGAGGGTGATAGCAAATTTTATTTTTAAATTCGTTTTTACGGTGCCGAAATACATCAGAAACACCTAAATATCTCCATGCCACAAAATGTGTGTTTGACACTGTTATTGTATTCAGCAGCCCTTCGTGTCGCAGGATATGTTCTAACAACCTGTCTCTTCTTTGCATTATATTATTCCATACTGTCCTGCTCCTGCTGTTTTCAGTACTTCCTAGATTGTTGTTCTGTCTACCCGGCTCAACTTCAAGGATACAAAATACAAGACAGTGATAAGTAAATTTTAAACAATAGTATAATAAATACACTTATACTTTCTTTATTAAAGATTATTTTAGACCAATTTCATAAAAAACAACTAGAACATTGAATTTATTTTTGGCGTTTTATCGCGCTACTCTCATGTTTGAAAATTCTCAAATAGGGATAGTCCAAAGGTTTAAGGTCAATTTTAGTATACAACGGATGGCGTTTAAAGGTTTGATTCTTATTTTTCAATATCCCTATAAAACTAGATCAACACGAGGCACTCCTCTTATGACAATGATCTAATTGTAGAAATGTTTATTAAAGTGGCATATCATGTGCTTAAACATTAGTGAAATATTTTAAGGCTTCCTGTTAGTGGGCTGGTGGAACGCTAGAAGTTGAACATTTTGAAATAGCAATAACTTCCTTGTAACAATGCACTAGGTTTGAGAAATTGTGCGTATCTGATTTAACTATAAGGGCTCTGTCATGTGTAGTCTAAAATTAAAAAACCCTGTAATTGGTTGTAAAAGTTGGAATACCCAAATAAAAATATTCCTGTAATATTAGAACACCCGTCTCGGGATCAAACCAGTTCCACAAATTTCAACTTTGTAGGCTTGATTTTGTTGCCAAGCGCACCTTCTCTGTAGAAAAAGTGTGGACACTTCCGGCGATTCGGAGCCTGCGTTAAAGAGTAGGTCCTCTATGTCTGTGTACATTACTTACACGCACGCTACAAACATAGCAGCAACGGTTACCACGCGCTCTCGAGAGCCAAAAGATTATATAGGAAGAGGTGTTATGGTATAATTACTAATACAATAACTAATAATTTCCTAATGTCTTGCCGTAACAGAGGATTGCAACAATCACTTACGTTTACTTATATTTTAGTGTTATGATACAGTCATAATTCTTCAAAAATAGATAATATTTGAATATATTTCTTGCTATTCCTGCTAAAATTAGATCTCGAAATATACATCTGATTGGTTGCAAAAATGTAAATAGCATAATTACTTAGTAACATGTTAGTTTCGAGAACATTCTAGAAAAATAAATATGTTTGCATGAAACTGTATCAGTATTGTTTTGTTACATTTTTTAAAATACATTTTAGTAATTGTAAGTATTACAATTAATTTATCTATTTTTCGTTTTCTACAGTTAAGCATTCTAGTTATATGCTGTGGTTCTTAATTTTTGAAAATGACTGTTTGTTTAAACTGAAATCCTATTTTCGAAATTCTTCAAGCAACATAACAGGTTGTAAAATGTCAACAAATATTTGTGTTAGTACGACAATAACATTTGCTGATTCTTATCTAAGGACTAAATGATCCTTCTGAAAAGTTAAGAGCAACGTTAAGTTGGATGCCTACTAATAAGGCATTGCTACAAATTCAACCAAATATTTTTTTCAACTAAAAGGACGCCTTAATAGCAAATTAAGAAATTCTTAGGATGTGTAGATACTCTGTTGCACCTCTTCTCGCCTAGTTTACGTAACGAAATAATTTACAGTCCAATATGATCACTTACGAGGTCGGACAAATATGAACCGGGATTGGCACTACTGCGGACGCTATAAGAAACTGACTGTTTCCAAATCATATCCAAATTGTAGCTGGAACTTTCGTCTACACATAGCTAAAACGGCATCCTCTCAGAACTTGCGTGGTAGGCTGTGCATGGGAATAAACAAGTTAGTGCAGCTGTCACATGTGACACAAGTCAAACATGGAGCAAAGAGCGAACACTAAGTTTTGTTTCAAATTAGGGAAAACGGCCACGGAGACATTCGAGATGTTGAAAACTGTGTACGGCGATGAGGCCATGTCCCGTAGTCGCGTTTCCGAGTGGTTTGCCAGATTTCGTGAAGATCGGCAGGACCTTTACGATGATCAGAAGCCGGGTCGTTCGATCACAACGAGAAACCCCGTAACAGTCGAAAAAGTCCGACAACTTGTGGCGGCTGATCGACGACTGACACTGAGAATGATGGAGCAGGAGCTGAGTATTAGCCGTGAAACCATTAGAACCATTTTGGAGAAGGATTTGAAGAAAAGGAAGGTCTGTGCCAAATGCCGCTGAGCAATAGCGCATCGAGTGGACACCTCCCGCGACTTCATTGCAACAGACAACAGTGTCCCAAATTTTCTGAATTTAATTGTTACTGGTGACGAGTCGTGGTGCTTCCAATACGATCCAGAAAGCAAGAGACAAAGCATGGAACGGCGATCGAAGACGTCTCCCAAGCCAGAGAAATTTCGTCTCCAAAAATCGAAAGTGAAGACCATGCTGATCACTTTCTTCGACAGTCAAGGCATCATTCACAAAGAATTTGTGCCACCGGGTGTCGCCATCACTAGCCTGTACTACAAGGGTGTCATGACGCGTTTACTAAAACGCATCGACGAGTGCGACCGCATTTGGCAGCCTGTGGCAAGTGGCACCTTTTAAACGACAACGCCCCTGTCCATTCTGCCTTTATTGTGAAGACGTTTTTCGCGACAAGAAATGTCCCAGTCTTAGAACATCCTCCCTATTCGCCGGATCTGTCTCCAGCGGACTTCATGCTGTTTCCTCAGCTGAAATTGACCCTCAAGGGAAGGCGCTTTGACGACGTGGAAGACATTCTACGGAATGTTACCGCCGAACTAAACGCACTAAACTTCCTCGCGACAAGTTTAAGCAGGCTTTCCGCGACTTGTATCGTCGATGTCAACGGTGCGTAGAAGTCGAGGGAGATTACTTCGAAGGACGCTAGAGGTATTTTCACCTATGGCTACGTCACATGCTTTGTATTTGATCAATCCTGTAATATATTTGTCCGACCTCGTATGTTTTTCGACGTCAGTTCTAAAATATATAGATGTGTAGTTTTAACTATTTTATCTATGCTAGCTCTATCTGTAAAGATGTTAAAGAAAAGTTTATTATACACTATTCACGATTGATTTGCCATCCAGCAGGCTGTGTTTTTTTTTTTTCTTAAGTTGCCGTTCTTAAATATTATTTGATTGATTTCTAGCAAATGTCAAAATGAAATTGCCCTGTTGCCAGCTCTAGAGTCCCCCACTTTTCTGAAATAATCTAGTAAGTGTAAAATTAATAAAACACATAATAATATTATACCTTCTTAATTGTCAGAATGGTGAAAGTTATCAAGAAACTTACGAAACTACAAATTGTAAAAGCTTTCAACCATTATAAAAGAGATAGGCCAGTCTTCACACGATATACGATTATAAATCGATTAAGTGATATATTTGGGGTAAGCATGTATTATTTCATAAATATGCAATTGCAAATTACTTATAATTTTAGGTGTCTGAGCGATCTATAAGGGACATTTTATCACAAGGACAGGACGTTTTGAAATCTTCCATTTGTAGTATACGCGCTAAGACGGACGTTTTCTTAAATTACACGTTTAGAAAAGATTTGCAACGGCAAATTTGGCAGTATCATCTGAAGAATGAACATTTTACTCTCGACAAACTCTTGGCTGACTCTCGCGAAAACTTGGAATACAAAGGGGGCAGGACTACTTTATTCAAAATTATTAAATCAATGGGTTACAAACACAAAATGGTGAATGGACGCAAAATTTTATGTGAACAAAAACACGTCGTTGCATCCAAAATTAAATTTTTGAGACAATTTCTCCAATATCAAAATTCTAGTGAAAATGTGACATTCGTGTACCTAGACGAAACGTGGATCTACCAAAATGGATCCGCGAGTCGTCAATGGGTACACGAAACCGATCTTAAAAGTAACCCAGCCAAAATTAAAAGTGAGGGGAAGAGGTTCACGATTTTGAATGCGGGATGTAATTTAGGCTTTTTGGAAGGGTGCGACATGTTACTAGATTCAAACAACAACGACAGGGACTATCATAAAACTATGAATGGGGAAATTTTTCAAAATTGGTTGATTAATCAGCTAATTCCTGCTTTGGACAAGTTGCAAGGAAAATTTGTCGTGGTTATGGACAACGCACCGTATCATTCAGTGCAGTTTGACAAGCCGCCCACATTTTCTTGCAAAAAGGTGTATTGCAGGAATGGTTGGTTAACCACCACAATGTCGAAATTCAGGGCAAAATTACTAAGAAAAAACTTTGGGAGTTAATTAAACCTTTTACAGCAGACGGAAATAAAAGATACGTAACTGACGAAATTTTGAAAAAGCGCAACTATGAGGTTCTTCGATTGCCTCCATATCATTGTCAATACGACCCAATTGAAATGGCGTGGGGGTTTTGTAAGACCTATTACAATAAGCACATAAATTCGCAGCCAAAATCGAAAGACAAGGTTGCAAATTTATGGCGTGAGGCTCTTTCAAAATGTACCCCCGACATGTGGCAAAATTTCTGTGCGCATTGTGAAAAACTTATTTCGGAAGACTGGACAAAACATATGGGAAATCTATCGTTTGAAAATATTCCTCCCTTCATTATTTCAATTGGAGAATCTGATTCAGAATCGGAGGGTGCCGATGATTCAGATACTTCTAGTGATAGCATGAAGGTGGAATAGGGTAGGGGATATTCTTTTGGCATCTAAATTGTGAATGAGTGTTTTACAGTTTTTATCTCGCCCGAGAAAAACACTGACCTCAGTGGAATACGAACTTGGGTCTCTTAGCGCCAGAGGCAAAGAGTCAACCACTGGTCTACCATAATATCAATTCGAAACATGAGTGGCATGGACGTTAATTCTTCTTAATTTGCTGCAAGACCTAAATATAGGACAACAAAGAATGGCGTGGAATATGCTCTGTATACATACGATTGAGTTCAGAATTCTCGTATAAAAAGAACAGCAATATGTATTTGGTATGTGTTACGACAACATTTAAATTATAGCTATTATTTTATTTATAATGAAATCATTATTATATCTAAGTATTATAAACCAATATTGAACAGCAATAGGCGGACGTTAAATGAACAAACAAGCTCCACTGGCAACATTGCCTGCTTTCAAAAAACATAACCTCCATCAAGAAAAACTAACATAACCCAACTTAATTAATTGACAAATTTCAATGATA
Organism: Limonius californicus; assembly: GCA_014611495.1. Taxonomy (NCBI): domain Eukaryota; kingdom Metazoa; phylum Arthropoda; class Insecta; order Coleoptera; family Elateridae; genus Limonius; species Limonius californicus. The sequence goes on along the minus strand of JABXWE010029417.1, from coordinate 1,190 downwards.
CCACGCTTTCCCCCAGATTTCCATAGCCTGTTGGATGGCAAATCAATCGTGAATAGATTATAGTTAGTTAAAAGGATTTCTATTATCAATAATCCTACGTATAACTTCCATAGAGTCATTGCTATTGTTTATGAAAGTTAAAGTTTATATAGTTATGAGTTGAGAAGATATTCATTCACTGGAACGAGTGGAGTATTAGAAATATTAGCTTTTGTTAACAGTGGAAAATATACATTCTCTAACTCCTATGATGTAAAATATGCATTAATATATATAAAATATTGCGTGATATGACGAAACTTCATTCACTGGTAAAACTCCTTTCAAACTGCTGGGTAAACCGATCTGTTTTAATGTCAGGAAGTATGAAATCTTTATTGATAGGGTCTCAGATAAATCATTCGAATTGGCCGACTAGACCTAGATCCTACGAACCTTTTATTTTGAACGTTTGAGGTCATGTTGATTTTAAATTAAAGTTATTTGTGTTCCAGAGTTTCAATTCCTTACACTATGGAAGCTCTCTTTAAAAGGCTGAATCTACGTAGGGTCTAGGACACTTCGCCGAAAGTTCATAACGCCCAACGGTATATTCTGCACACACAACACGCAAAGTTATTAGAGAGATACAACGCCCAACGCGACCACTTCGCTCAGTTCAAAATATGACCACAAAGCCCAAAATGCCCACAACGCCCAAAATTATGACAGGGACAGAACGTCAAACGCTCCCACATCGTCCAATTCAAAATGAATTGTGCAGCAACAGTTATCTCAAAAACGATAACTCTGGTTATTTTACTAACGAATAACGCCTTAGATTCATTTCATATAAGTAACGATAACTCTAGGATCTAGGTTAATAAATTAATTATGCCGCCATAAGTCCTTTTGTTTTTTCATAATTGGTGTAGATATGTATATGTAAAATGACATATATATTTGCTGCAAGACCTAAATGTAGGACAACAAAGAATGGCATAGAATATGCTCTGTATACATACGATTTGAGTTCAGAATTCTCGTGAAAAAAGAACAGCAATATGTATTTGGTATGTGTTACGACAACATTTAAATTATAGTTATTATTTTATTTATAATGAAATCATAATTATATCTAAGTATTATAAATATTGAGCAGCAATAGGCGGACGTTAAATGAACAAACAAGCTCCACTGGCAACATCGCC
>JABXWE010029416.1:0-11576 GCA_014611495.1 Limonius californicus | reverse complement strand
AAGAGTGAGTCATACAAAGTATTGAGTAAACTGCATTTGTTCAAACTTGTTTTTGTTTCTGCTATTAATAAACAAATTTAAATTTTTTTCGTTTTACTTATTCTGACTATGATAACAAAAATTTTGTTAACACGATAAACAAAAGCTAACCAGAGATTAATTTGCTATCATTTGAGAGAGCAATAATCGGGCTTCGAAACGATACCAATGCGCTATTTCACAAATGTAACGAAGCATGCTATTTATTCTTTTAAAATTAAGGTTGTTAGGTGGCCAGATACTTTTGCTCTTAAGTTTATTTTTACTAGTATACAATATCCAACATGTTACTCATATGGATAGGAATTGGCGACGTTTCGTTTATGGGTATACGAAAAATCTTCAAGGCTGTGACACTATTGCTGCTAACATATTTCATGTAATGGTAAATGAAACTTCGGCAGTCCCTATTAAAGAACTACACAACTTAGACGCCAAAATGTAACTGACGATACTCACTGTCCGCAACATATTTTGCAATGCGGGTTTTAAATATTAGTATTTACTTCAAACGGAAAAGTGAACTATGAAAATTACCAAATACTTCTTGATTTTACAACATTTACAAAAAAAAAAAATAATGTATATATTTTCATTTCTAATTTAATAACATCGCCAACGAACAGAGATTCGGATGTTTGTTTATTCACTTAATATTTCATAATTTCCGCTGTTTTCAATATGGAAAATTTACGCCATAAATTTCACTGCTCCCCCGTGACGACGTATTTTCTCGTTTATTTCTACAATACGGAAAATCTGCCGAGTCAGAACGGTAGGTGCGAAGTATTACTGCTATTGTTCCAGAACTAGTGTGGCTATTTCAAAAGTTAAACTTAAAAGCAAGCGGATTTTATGTTCCCGTGGGGTGCGTAACTGCACTCTATGGTATTCTCACCGCTCATCGGACATAAACTTCGTTTAAGGGTGTTTTATAACAAGTTTCTGCTTTTACCCGCTTGTATTCGGTGATTTAGACTCGATAGCAAAGGTGACAACGCATTTATTACACAATGCAGCGGCGCCATTTTTTTGCACTAGTAGGTAATCAAGGCGAAAGTCACTGAGTTAACTATTTTATACATATGTTATTTAAATTTAAAACTTTTTCACACTTTCGGGTGGCCTGCACAAGATATTGTAATTTAAACTCTTAAAATTACGTGCGTCCATATACATAAAGTTTTAAAGGTTAAATTGTAGGTAAGTTTTTCAAACGCATTCCTTTACAAATCGTTACTTAACAGCTACTTACCGGTTTTATTGGAAAAAGTAAATGCAGACGATAGACACAGAATACAAAAGATTATTTGGAATGTTTGCGTTACTGGATATATGTTTTAGGGGCGACAAACTTAAGAAAGCGATGAATTTAAGACTCACACTAACAAAGTGCCGGTAAGTAAATGCATTTATAAATGAAACATTTCAAGAAAGAAATTCGTAACTTTATTACTATACAGAATGAAATCAAAAACAAATATGAACAATTCGACAAAGACTTTATTGTGATAAGCATTTCATACAAAACTTAAAAATACCTTCTAAATAATAAAATAAAAAAGAAAGATTTTTCTTTATTTTGTGAACATAATTCCTACACATATCATCATATTTAGTACAATTTTCGTGAAGCCAGCGGTTACAGTTGAGACACTGTATCCATTCTACTGTACTATAAGATTCATTATAATTCTTCTTCTTCGCCCCAATCATCAATTTCATTATCGGTAGTATCAGATTCTGACATCTCTATAAACGTCCCTTTTGACATTTTTGGTTTTGCTTTGGATTTTTCTTTCAGAATCTGCAATTTGCACGACCTTTTAATTGTCTTCTTCGTTACAGCTGACTTCGAACTGAATACTTCTGCCAAATTTCTGGATCATTTTCGTAAATTTTCTTCCTTCTACTTTACGACGGACACAGGAGATATTTCGTCAGGATATTTACCTGGAGTGATGTCCGATGAAAGTTTATCATCAGGTGATGAGGATGCCTGGAAAGATGTAGTATTACTAGTAGAAGCAATAGGTTCCTTTAGGTTTCTCGCAGAACAAACTGACGTGGTAGCAGGTGGTTTCGTCATCTGATGGTGATGGCGTTCTATACCCAGCTGGCGTGTCACATATTGTCGACATACCTGGTTGCTGCTTCAATGCGATTTTGTTGTTTGTCATCTGCAGAAAGAAACGCATAATCCAGAATTGCTTGAGGGTTAAACGGCATAATGCCAGTCGGTCGAAATGCAGATACAGCATTATTTACGAAAGCAGACTTACTCCAAGCAGTATTTAGTAAGTGACCAAATTGATAACGGTACAATTTTCTTCCAAGATTATTTTTTACAAAATTATTGCAGGTTTCGTAGAAATGGGCTTTCAGAGACTTAAAGAAAGCTCTATCCAGCTGTTGTAAATAATGCGTTGTGTGAGCTGGGAGACACAAAATAGCTACATCATGAGCTTCGCATACTCAAGCATTTCCGCTGAATTACTGTGTGATGTATGACCGTCTAATATCAGCAAAACTTTTCCTTGTGATTTTCGTAGTATAAAGTGATTTTTAGCCAGTCGAAAAATAAATCGGTGTTGATGTAAGCTGACTTCTGATTCGTCCTTCTGATTACCCGGTGGCATTCCATCTTCGAACTCTGCTTTCTGTTTTTTGCCTTTAAATACACAATAGGGTGGCAAAAACACTCATCACTGCAGCAAGTTACGACAGTGATGGTGTCACCTTCTTCACCTGATGTTATCGCAGCAACGCTTTTTGTGCCCTTAGCTGCCAAAACTTGTCCAGGTTTATTGTTTAGCTGTAATCCACTTTCGTCGACATTATAAACATTGCCAGGTTCGGCAAATAACTCATTTTCCCGCAACAACTTGAAGTATTGGTCAACGTTTTTCTTGCACATTCCAGCAGCACGGGAAAATGAAACCCCCTCTGATTTTTGATTATTTCGGGATTACGACGCAAGAACGACTTCAGCCAGTGATATCCCGCTTTTTCGCTTGTCTTGCTGAATGTATGTATGATTTTTGAGTGCTCTGTCAAACAATATGCCATGCTACACACGGCATCTCTTGTTGGAGGAAAGCCCCTAGCCTGTAGTTTAATAATGAGTTGACATAGTTATTTTTTCATTTTGTTTGCCTAATGTGGAAGATGGGCTCAAATTTCGTTTTTGCATGTTCTGATTTCGTCTTCTCCTTTCTAACAGTGTTTTCGGAATATTGAAATTTCTTGAGGCTTCATTGATCCCCATTTGCCCATTTTGGACAACTTCTATAGCCTGTCTTAGGTTCTGTTCTGACCATTGCCCTCGCACGGAAGTTCCTTTTCGTTTGTACACAGTTGGCATAATTATATTCTATAAAAATTTAAGTTTTAATTTTCTTTATATTTTACAAACCACGGATTTTGTAGTTATAGTGAACGGTCCATTTCTCCCAAGTAATACTGGTCCAACTCTACCAAAATCATGGGAGACATGGACCATCTTGAAATATTTAAACAGGCGGCAAACGCTGCATAAAGTTAGGTTTATATGTCAATCAGATGCATCTACTTGCACTGCGGTCCGTTTAATTTGTGATTCCAATCGGTCTAGCAGACATAATATTTATTTTAACGTTTGAACGCACAAAACTTTAGGTCGTCTCAAAACGGATTTATTTAAACTACTTCATAATGGGCATGCTTGGGCCATCTGCTGTCCCTATGTTGAAATATCAGTTGAGGACCAACTCTCCCGCGGGGCCAACTCTACCGGAATTACCCTAAGTCGTACAGCTTATAATATTTTCTGCACTTATTTAACGGTTGTCAAAGTAGATTAAATGCTACTATTATTTTATATTTTAGAATACAAAATATTTACTTCTAAAGATCCTAGCATTACAATCGTCATTTCGAATCTGCTGATAATTCTTCCAAGATGTTTAATAAGCAGTAGTGCGAAAGCTGCCTTGAGGTGTCTAGTTGTTACTAGGTTGGAGTTTTTGTTCCATATTTAGCCAAATATAAAATTATTGTAGCTTATTAAAGAAGTTCGTAAAACGGCGATTGGATACAATAAAAAATTCTCACTGCACATATCACACTGTTGCCTTACGTGCTAAAATTAAGGGTTCAAAATGCGATAAGGCAGATTAAAAATGATTCGCACAGGTTCGAAAGTTAGGTTACAGTTGCTCAGGTGAGCAGCTGAAAAATGTTGTGCTAAACGTATTTAAACTTTATTTTAGGTTAAATGGATTTGTAATTTCTGTTCTATATCGGTTATGTGTTATAAACGAATTATGGGTAGCTAAGGCACTCTATGTAGTGTTATCTAGAATAGAATCCATCTAGGTTTCTCATGCAATTCCAACATTCTCTTTTATTGAATGCGAAAAACGAGTAGGAAGATCATAACTCCTGCAGCTGTTAAATTATGTACTGAAAATAAACATTTTGTATTCTAGAGTATAAAATAACTGCATTAACTCAACTATATTTTGATAACTATTAAATAATTGTTACAAAAGGTATAAACAGCGGAGCCTAAATATAGACACACATTTTGACTTCAAAGCCAACCCTCATCAAAAAAATTGTTTTAACGTATTATTTTTTTTTTCTCATTACATACACAACATATTAACGAAATAATTTTAACTACGAAATCCCGTAGATCTAACTTTTTCCATTACACATATGAATTTTTTACAATATATCTAAATATTTTTCAATTTTACTTTAAAGGTTTCCAGTTTCTTACAGCCCTTCGAATTTTATTTGGACCATTACAGCTTTCACTGGGTTGTACACGTACACCATTCTTACCTACATTTATTCTTTGATTGTATTACGTAATAATGATTTCTTATATTGTAATAGCGTATTTCATTGTTCTTAATAAAACATTTTTTAATAACCAGAGAGCAAGCTTAACTACATTTTTGCCAGGAATATTCACATTTGAAATTCCAGTCGTTGTGTTACATTACGTACATCAGCCCCACCTTAAAACATTTTTAAAATTTTCGTATATCTGCGTCTTTCTGTGTGGTATTATTCTAATATCTCAGGTTTTTTGTTTTTGTGTAGTGCAGAATTACTCCGCCAGGCGCAATGTGGCAACAATATAGTATTCTAGATTACCTGCTTACTCATGATCCTATAACCAAAATCAGTATAATAATTAAATTGTAGTTTATTATCTATGAAAATTCACAAATATTTGAATTTTACTACGTCTGTGGTATTTTATATCATGCAATCCCGTACCACTAGATACTTAACAGTGACATCAGTAAACATGGTTTTTATAATAACTGACACCTACTGATAAATCATTAATATATAATGTAAATAATAACGGTCCTGGAATTTTTCCGTGCGGTATTCTTGCATCAATTATTTTCTTATTTAATTTGTTTTCTCTCTGTTCTAGTAATTCTCTCGCTCACTTATTGCCATAGGACTCTAATTTGAATAGTTATTTTTTGTTGACTACTTCAAAGTTTACTTAAAGTTGTGTAAAAATGAAAGTCAAAGGCCTTTATCGAAACTTTGTTTCTTAAATTTATGTTGAATTTGAGAACGAAGGCATTTATATACAAATACTTATCTTATTCCAGATAGATATTAGGCAAATCAACAATTGTTAAGTACAAATGGTTTTGTAAACACTATTTTACCAAAATTAGGTCGCTTTGCTGATGAACTATTTTATTGTTGTTCACAAGTACTTGTTGAGATGATAGTATAAATTACAAATGAAATTGTCTTGCTTTTAAGTAGTATTAGTGTAAAAAAATTATGTCACTTGTCGGTAATAGCCTTCATTGGTCACGTACTAAGTTGGGGGTAAGATTTTAACTTGCTCGAAAACACGAACGCGACGAAACAAAAAGCTGATCGAACATAATCCAATTACAGAAACTAAAATTGTTACGTATAATACAGCTATCGTTTTTAGTTAACCCTTATTTAGATTTATAAAATAAGAGGTACGTACATTAAGGGGCTACTAAAGTGACCTAAAATAAACTAAAAAGTAGTGTTTCCTATTGTCACCGTAGCTACGTTAGTAGGCAACCGTTTGACGTGCGGTTTTAATTATCTCATCTCCAAAACTTTAATCTTTTAAGAACATAATGCATACAACCACAATCGTAAGGTTTATTTGCCAATCAATGCTACAAATTTATTTTATGGGCTACTACATGCAATGGCTTTTACATTGGCTGCAGTTTACTTTCCAGCGTACATATGGACGGATTATCGTTTTTTCAATTTTATCAGAGCCACAATTCACTGCAACTGATTTCTTCCGCATTCAAAACTGATGCAGTTCATTTGATAAGTAGAGCATTAATAATAAAAATCAGTTATAATAGTGCCGCTATTAATAAAAGTTAGAACTAGAATATTAATAATATAAATTTGAAGTGATTATTAGCATTGTTTCGACTTAGTAATTAATATGAATTTCAACGAGGTAAGGCAAGAAACAATCAACAAATTGGTTAATAAGTGCCATCAGTGAGCTAGAATTATTTTATATTAATGTAAAATAATTCACATTTTAGTACAGTGTATACTTGGAACATGCTGATTATATGCCTCTCATGTTTTGTTTAGAAAAACTTTTCCCAATAAAAATTGTTTGGGAAATTGTTCTCCACATACTGATATTGAAATTTTATTTTAGTGTGCTTTAAGCCATGACATTACGTAAGCTTTTTAAAACGGACCTAAATTTTTTCTTTCTGGTAAAATTCCATAAATAATTTTGATTTGAAACATTATTTTCTAAAATGAATATTCTAGACAGAAAATCGATGTTCGCTGCTTTTTGCTCCATGTGTATATCGTGACGTTTTATCGTTAGAACGTTATTTGTAAGACTGCTCCAGTTTGATCCTTTTTAAAAATTTGTTTTTCCTTCGTTTTGCTAGACTCGTCAAAGGTGTATTGTATAGTTGTGAAGCTATTCATATGTCAGACTATTTTTAGTGTGCCATTCTATTTACTGGAGAAATGTCAGACTGGTATTACGGGATTGCATACCGCAAAAACGTTAGTGAATAGAAACTAACAATCCGTGTCGACCTTGCGGAACAATGCCACATAAGCTTGTTTCCGTGTGTTTTGTGCGATATCGAAATATAAATCTTCTTGTAATTATTATGTCATTAGTGTTGCTTTTTGTATTTCCTTCGACAGCAATGTTTTCACGTTATCCAGTGCCCCTTGCCGATAAAATTTATTTCGGAAACTTGTTCGCTAGGAAAAATGTAGTTTTTACGCACAACAAAAACCTAATAGCGAATGAAAGAGCAAACTTTAGTCGCCGTTACACTTGTCCTCTGCTTCTCTAACTGCTTTATCATCAGGTCTTCTGTCATATTAGGTTCCGACGGATACGACATTTTTCTTTCGGTAACAAATTTCCGTTGGATCTACACAATACATCTTGTTTCAACATAGCACCAAAAGCAATTTCCAACTAATAGTTTCGTCGTAATCTAATAGAACTGTAATAGCCGTTTTTGGGGTAGTTCAAATAAAATGCAGAACTTTACTTATACCCTGGAGGTATTATTTAAATCCCTGGCTGTAGAAACAAATGGAGAAGCTTGCAATACAGGAAAAAGATTGATTTAAAATTAGCAAACAATGCCTATTGATTTGAATTAAACTTTTATTTATAGTTTAACAAGTCTAATGGAAATTTTAAAGTAATAAAGAAACTACTATAACTTCTTATTAATTTTTATTGGTTAATAAATTTCAGGTATTTAATAATATGGATAATTGATGGTGTAACTCATTTTCGTTATAAGATTTATATCTCTTACATGGTTTGTAAATCCATTACGCCAAAACTCCTTAATATGCAGCTCTTGCGTTGAAAAGAATTCATTTCGATGAATAAAAATATTTTTCCTTTATCTTATTTTCAGTACTGTAATTCATCTTGAGCAGAAATTCTATCAAATTTTGTACGACATTGAACTTAATAAATTAGAGGAAAACGTGGCAATGACAAATCAATACGTTGTGTGTTTTCATTTATGCAGCTAATTAGATAATTGGATCTGTTGCCTCAAATCTTTCGTCTGTTCTCGTAAATCTAGAATGTATCATTAATTGAATAGATTGTATTCTTATAAGAAAATAATATTGGAAAATATAACAAATTGTTCAAACGACTTAAACTTAATTTGACACCATTGTGGCAGACTTAATTCCGAAAGTTGGTAGTATATTGTGAGAATCGCGGTTAGACACGACTTTTGTTTCCAATAACTACATTGTATACTAAATTTCTTTGATCATGTTGTACTTACATTTGTAAGCAGATAATACTTTTTGTCTCCTAATTAATGTGTCAGTTGCAGTATTGAAAAGCATTTAGCAATGTATTACATCTTGCCTTTTAACTTTTTTTTGTAAACGGTATAAATTCCAAAAGCCAGCCTTGAAATATGTTTCTCGGCAATCTGGATGTATATGCGTATGACACATTGTACTTGTAGACATACACATTTGTAAAGGGAAAATCTATTGCTCGTTTGTTCAATGTTATCACTAAAATTAAAACCCTTATGAATAATTGAAAAATTTGCTGTTTACGTCCGAGAAAATTAATTGCTAGGGCTTGATTTGGCTGTGATTTTTTTTTGTTAAGTTATTTTGAGAGTATTTTGTCGCTGTTGTTCTATCAAAACATCGCGTTTCTACCGCTCTCTGACTAACAGTTATCAACGTATGTGATAATACCATACTTCAAAATAGTATAGATTTAGTCATTCATTAGCAGCGACGACCAATAAGTAAAATAATTATTTTATAATCGGTAACTCTTTTCGTATATCAAAAACTGCAGGATCTACGGGTGCAGTCTTAAGACAACACGGTTGGTCGATCACTTATTTGACATTTTCTCCATCGGCTACCGCTTGCCAAAGCTCTTCAAAATTTATTTTGGCCCATTTGTTGATGTTTTAGAACCATGGCTTTCATCTTCTACCTATCCCTCACTTTCCTTCGAGTTTTTTTTTCATATTTAGTTGTAGGAGAACATTTTTTTTGTCCATGGACTTTGTAACGTATAGACCGTCTCACGGTGAAAGTGTAGTACATGCCCTTATGGACTACGCAAACCTATTAGAGTTGCAAAGTTGCAAAATGTGAGCGCTTGAACTGCAGTGTAAATTTGTTGTTGTTTAAATGAAGTAGATGCAGGCGTTCTCAAAAGATAACGCAACAACGACGGTGGAAAATCGCAACTTTGGAAAGATACGTTAAATTCCCTGCAGAGAAGTGCCTTGAGAATGTTTTAATTAAAAATAGTTTTATGGGCTTTTAATAACCGTTTCGTTTGCAAAAGTGGCATCTATACTTACGGGCGATTCAAAACTTTCTATTAGTAATTGCTTTACTTATATTATATTCCTTATTCAACAGCACTGCGAATCCGCAATTACTGTTTTTTTACCAAAAATATGAGTAAGGCAGTAACAGAAATAGATTTAGTTTACGTCTATTCTTTTAACAACACAATGGAAGGAATTGTAAAACATAAACCAGGACAAGCTTTGCTAGTTTCTGGAAAACAGATTTTGATAAACGTTGTAAAATGCCATTTAAATCACGGCAAACAATGAGTCTTTTTCTGTTTTATGAGAAATACTTTAGTTTTTCAAAAGCGTGGCGGAAATTAATTTAGCTCCATTAGGAAGACTATTTGTTCCTGTTCTAATTAAATTAAATATATAATATAATAAAAATTATTGCAGAAAAACTATTAATTTTCTTTTGTATGTGTGATATTTTTTGGTTCTTTGAGAACCGCTTGTAAAGGATGTCAACTAACTCTTAATAGTAGTTATCACCTATAAGCGGTTTTTACAACAAAAGGCATAATACATATTGGCTGCCAGGAGCTTGACATCTTCGAAACAATTTTAAGTAGAAGTTTTCCAACACTGATGTATCCATAAGAACCTGCACTACACTCTCACCGTGCGACGCTCTATAGATATATATTTTTCCTTCTCTTTATTGTTCTTAACGATTGTCGATCCATTTTCATCACCCGAAGCACTTGCTAATTTGTGCTTCTATTCATCCAAGCTATGCGAAACACTTTTCTACGTGCCTACATTTCAAGGGCCTCTATCTTATTCGTAACGTTTGCTTCTAATGTCTACGCTTCGACTCCATATAATAAAGATCATACATAACAGTTCAAGAATATAATGCGACTATGTACAGTTACATTTTATCACATAGAAATGTTTTGTGTTTTATAAAGGCTACTTTTGCTATTCTAGTAGTGTTCCTGCTCGCAGCCAACACCATAGAGAAACACGGGAAGTTCGGGCGCGGGTTCGGGCCGCAGCAAGACCGGTTTTTCTTAAGTATTAAATAATTTAATTTAGGTTGAATGTTGTCAAGGTACAATAAGCCCCCGTGGCTGCAGTGCCTTAAGGGTTTAACTCAATCAATCAACCAATCAATCCTAATTTTATTTCGATGTCCGGATCTGTGTCTTCATTTATTTGGCATCCTAAATTGGCGAACTCTTTGAATAATTTTTCTTTTTAGGGTAAGACTGGCGTCTTTGAATTCTGATGTACTGACAACTATCAGTTTTGTGTTTGTAATATCTTAACACAGCTTTATTACTTGTTTTCAGAATTGATTACCAAACAAAACGTGGAAGATAGCTTACCATTTCAACTAGTATTTTTATAACTGCTTTGAATCAAAGTAACAGTTACGGGGCAGTATCATCTGTCTCAGCATTTACATACCTCGCAATTTCTAATAATTGTTTATTTATTTATTTATTTATTTACCAGAACAAAACAGGCATTGCCTAATTACAGTGTTCTGTTAAAAGAACTAAAATAAAACAATATACCATCGTTGGCTTGCAAACAGAGAAGAGAAGAAAAGAAAGAAAAAAAGAAAACAAAAAGAAAGAACAACCTCCCAAAATAAATATATATATAAAAAAAAATAATCCACAGAGCAATAAATCGCGCAGTCCTACCATAGCTGCTCATTAAGAATTTCAATTAATTTTCTTTTAAACTTACATTCGGTCATTGAGAATAAATCTATTTGATAATTTGTATTAATGTTGTTAAATTCAGCACAAATTTTGACAATAGGCGATCTTTTATTTTGAGTTTTTCTACAAGTAGGAATATGAAAAAGTATTTGGTTTCTAGATCTGTAAGCCGGTATATAAAAACAGATTAACGATAATAAATCGGAGCAATTGATTTTCCTGTTGAGTAGTTTATACAGAAACATAGTGCACAGCATAACACGCCTCTGTGCGAGTTTGACTATTTGGAATTCCTGTCTAATTACATGGTACGATTCGAAACTAGGATACCTGTTATATCTTTTAAAATACAAATATTTCAGAAATTTATTCTGAACAGTTTCAATATTTCTGCTCTGCATAATACCACCAGGATCCCAGACTATAACACAGTATTCCAGCTTCGACCGCACCAGGG
>JABXWE010029415.1:0-19811 GCA_014611495.1 Limonius californicus | reverse complement strand
GTATTATACATTGTGGTTTTAATTTTCCAATAAAATACGTATGTTTGATGAATAAAATACTATTTAAATGTTATTTTTAATTAACACGTTGAGCGCCACAGCGGTCCCTAGGGACCTATGTTGATATTTTTCGCAGGGCCATGGCGGTCCGTAGGGACCGTTTGGTATTCGTATAGTTTTAGTGTTGTTAGAGGCCCCTGGACCGCTCCGAATGCGATTTAAACGTACTGTGCGGCCCGCTACGGCTTCAAAAGCATTTTCGGCAATGCGAGTTTTTTGAAATTTTTTTTGCCTTATTTAGTAATTAAAAAAACAAACTCATTGTATTTATGGTTTCTATTTATTGAACATATAACACAAAATTGCTATAATAGCGCTTCAAAAATTTAAAAATAAACTTATATATTCCAGAAATATATCTAGACACATTACATATAAACTATTTGTGATAATTAGCAAAGCAATCAATGCAAAAATGCGGCTGGGTTTCGCAATCTTCGCAATAAGTTGTCACTTTTGGAACACGATTTTTTGGTATCATACCTTTCACTTTCTTCTCGTAACATCCTTTGCAATATTTTCGTACTTTATGAGCGCTTCCTTCTTTTTTCTTAAATGTATGTACATTCATTCGTTTGCGTTTTTTTGATGTAGAGGGCTGTTCAGGTTCACTTTCTGGATTTTCGAATTTTGGAAAAAGTAAGTTTTCTATTATACTTTCTCTAAAATCTGTAATTGACATTGTCGATTCATTGATAATTTTGAATAGAAAATGAGCATTTACCACTACTGTACCCAAAAGCATTTCTATGGCAATTTTTTTGTACCATTTTATGGTTCTTCTCAATGGAGTATTATAACTAGCCATCTGATCAGATAGATCTATTGAACTCTTTGCTTTATTATATTCGACAATGGCGATTGGTTTTTCTACTATACCCGAGCGTCTCCTTATTGAGAGAGTCTTATCCGTATGTTTTGTCGATAGCATTAGGACATCGCGCCTGTCTCGCCATTTCATTATACATATGCCACGATTATTTTCTTTTCCGATTATTTCACCCCGTTTTAATTTTTTGTTCACAACTTCTTTAGGATTTCCTCTTCTGTTTGCTCTTAGAGTTCCTAATAAATGTGTTTTGTTATCCAGAAGTTTATTTGCGAGTTCAAGGCTAGTATAATAGTTGTCTGTTACAATCGTTCTTCCTGTATTCAACAATTTTTCTGACAATTTCATAACAACACTTGTAGGAACCGATTCACCTGCGTCTTTGTTTTTGCCACAGTATAATTTTATATTCCAGGTATAACCAGTCTCTGAACATAATTTAAACAATTTTATTCCATATTTATGGGCTTTTTGGGGAATGTATTGTTTCATGATTAATCTGCCACGAAATGGCACAAGAGTTTCATCAATGCAAAACTCTCTGCCCGGCGTGTAAGCGTCTTGAAATTTTTCCAATAAAATGTTTATAAACGGTTCTATTTTATATCCGCGATCACCTTCTGGACACATTTCATTGTCGCTAAGGTGCCATACAGTAAGGAGTAATTCAAATCTATTTCTGCTCATGACTTGACTTAGAACGCTGACCTGGAACAATTTTCTTTTGCACCAATAATGTCGTAATGTTGGTAGTTTTACTAATCCCATGTAACCTAGAATTCCAACAAATTTTCGCATTTCTTCTTTGTTGGTTGGTGTCCAAGCATGTAGACGGCTATGTTCCGGAATATCTTTATCCAGCAATAAAGTTTGACTTGCATATAAATTCGTTTGGTCAGCCATTAGTTCAAGAATTTTGTCGTCAACAAACACAGAAAAGAAGTCCTCAGGAGTACCACCCACCAACGCAGCAGCTAATTCTGGCTTGATCCCGCTACTCACATCAAAAGAAAATATTTCGTGGTTGCCTACTGGATCCTTCCATTCAATATTGTATTCCTGGTACATCACTTCATTGCATTGACTAGTGTCTTGGCTGATTTCTTCTACAGTGGATGTTTCTTGAAATTTTACCGTGTTCGGTATTTGAACTTGATTTGAACTGCATCCTGGCACTGGGTCTTCATTACTTACGTATTGACAATTTGAAACAGCTTCGGATCGACTTTCTTCCTTATCAGATGGGCCATTCTCTTCAGAAGAGCTTTCATTATTTTCAATTTCACTAATACTGAAGTTTGGATCTTGTATAGAGTCGGATGAACTATAAGGATCGTCAGATCCGGAATCTAGATAATAAAATTGCAGAAATAACAGAAATAAATACGCAGAACTCAAAAACTTTCTTACCATGACTGATCACATATGTCTTCGACAGTTGTAAAATTCGTTTTGTACGGTCATTCATTATCACAATTACACATAAAACAAATCACACATGTAACGCTTGAATGTCTGCGGAAAACTAAGCGTAAACTGCAGTAAAACCGTCACAATGCAGACAAGATAAAACATGCATGCGGGACCGCTGGATGGACCTCCTTGGCCCGTACGGCCAATATTTCCACCTGGGCCACGGCGGTCCGTAGGGACCGCAAAATTGTTTTATCAATTTCAATATACAAATGGCTATAGCTGTAACTTGCACGTGAACTAATTAACTTATATCGTAATTGTGAATCTAAAAACACAAAAAAAAGACGTAGGCCCCACGATGTTCTTATCAAAATCATCGTGGCGCTCAACGTGTTAATTAAGTAAATGTCATTTTGACAGATAATTTGTACTAACTTCAGGGGGTTAGTTTGGTAAAAGTAGTACTTATACTATGTAATAAAAGTGGCCGGTTTTTTTTGCGCATGACTGTAACTATACCTAATTTAAATGTTGTCGTAACACATACCAAATACAGATTGCTGTTCTTTTTACACGAGAATTCTGAATTCAAATCGTATGTATACAGAGCATATTCCACGCCATTCTTTGTTGTCCTATATTTAGGTCTTGCAGCAAATCAAGAAGAATTAACGTCCATGTCGCTCATGTTTCAAATTGATATTATGGTAGTCCAGTGGTTGACTGTTTGTCTCTGATGCTAAGAGACACAAGTTCGTATTCTACTGAGGTCAGTTTTTTTCTCGGGCGAGATAAAAACTGTAAAAACACTCATTCACAATTTAGATGCCAAAAGAATATCCCCTACCCTATTCCACCTTCATACTATCACTAGAAGTACATATCTGAATCATCGGCACCCTCCGATTATGAATCAGATTCCCCAATTGAAATAATGAAAGGAGGAACTTCTTCCCCTCACTTTTAATTTTGGATGATACTGCCAAATTTGTCGTTGCAAATCTTTTCTAAACGTGTAATTTAAGAAAACGTCCGTCTTAGCGCGTATACCTACTACAAATGGAAGATTTTAAAACGCCCTGTCCTTGTGATAAAATGTCCCTTATAGAACGCTCAGACACCTAAAATTATAAGTAATTTGCAATTGCATATTTAAGAAATAATATATGCTTACCCCAAATATATCAATTAATCGATTTATAATCGTAAATCGTGTGAAGTCTGGCCTATCTGTTTTATAATGGTTGAAAGCTTTCACAATTTGCATTTGCATATTATGTGTTTTATTAATTCTAAACTTACTAGATTATTGTAGAAAAGTAGGGGACTCTAGAACTGGCAACAGGGCAATTTCTTTTTGACATTGCTAGAAATCAATCAAATAATATTTCAGAAAGGCAACTTAAGAAAAAAAAACACAGCCTGCTGGATGGCAAATCAATCGTGAATAGTGTATATGTAGTTCAAACATGATTTTTAATTCCACAGGCCACTAAGTATAACTTTGAACTGAATGACTTGATATAACAACAATGAGATAGAAGGAAAGAAAAGTAAAATACTTTTGACAGAAGCAGATGGATATACAGAAAAATGTTTTAGTAGACATGATGCTGATTATAAATGAAGAGTGGAAGTTACAAAGGGGGTAAGTGCCAAATTTTAAAAATTTGAGTTATTGCTGTAGAAAGGTGCTATGTGCCATACTGCACGCCTTGACAAAGGCGGGAGTTGCCATGATGAACACAGAACCTTATACGGCGTTCGTAAGATGGCGGTGTTGGTATCTACCAAGCATATTGCCACAGAATAAATACGTAGGTATTTATTCTGTGATATTGCTAAAGAAAGGTGTTAAGTGCCGTTTACGCTATATGACTAATATTTGCATTGTGTTGTAGTTTTCTAAAAATGAGTGAAATTCTATTAAATAAACGCAGAAGTAAGGGCAGTGGAAGGTTTGGGAGTGAACAGAAAGGTAATGAGGAGGCCGGAAGAGCATATAAAACTAGGAAATACAAAGACAAAAGAGAAAAAATAGAGCCAAAGCAACAGGTTTGTAAATATAACCTAACATTTATTATGAATGCGACTTTGAACATTTTAATATTAATATTGCCTCTCTATCTATACAATTTTGCTTTTAGGTTACCTGTAAATGTAAATTTAGTTGCAATAGCATTAGCTCACAAGGCGCAGAGTTCTTTTTCAACAATTTAATGCTGAAAATGCAAAAACGCAGGGCACATATCTAAGGGGACTCATTCAGTTATCTAGGATTAGACGGCGCCGGCATGGTAATTATGAACTTCCGGAGGAAAGTAGACGCCAAATAACAGTATGCTACACTCTTTGAAATGAAGAAGGAGACTTTCTTCCGGTGTGTAAGAAAACCTTTATGGATACCTTCGACGTTACGAAAAAAAGACTGGATGTTCTTATTAACAAGAAGAAACTGGGCGATACTTGTTTTTCTGATAGAAGAACACGCCATACAGCATCAAAATTTTCAGAAAATGATTATCAGCTTGTGAAACATCACATTAATTCTATTCCACGGGGCGTTGGCCACTATACACGAACAAAGTCAAATAAGGAATACTTAAGTCCGGATTTGAATGTAAACAGACTATTTAAAGCGTTCCAAAAGAAACATCCTTATTCTATAGTCACATACAAATTCTATAGAGCTGTTTTTACAAAGTCGTTTCCAAACCTTTCCTTTCGTCGACCAAGAATGGACACTTGTCACACCTGTGACAAATTGGATTGTGAAATCCGAGCAAAACTTGCAACTTCCACGATTGCAAAGGTTCAGCTGGAGCTGCATCATCGCAAAGCTGAGAGAGCCAGGGAGCTTCTGAAACAAGATACCATTAACTCCCAACAACCAAGTAGCAACGTATGCTGTTTATCCATGGATCTCGAGCAAGTCATGTTCGTACCAACTCTAGTTCATTCTGACATGTTCTATTTATCCCAACTTTCCTGCTACAATTTTGGCGTTCACATCGACGACACAAATAATGCCTTCATGTGTACATGGCAAGAAGGCTTCTTGGGAAGAGGTGCGAACGAAATAGCTTCTCGCCTGCTCCATCTTCTAAATAGCGGTATCACTCACAAGCAAAACTTGGTGATATGGTGCGACAACTGCGGCGGCCAAAATAAAAACAAGTTTGTTTTGTTTGTCATAGTATTCATGGTAGCAAATGGATTGTTTGATTCAATAGAACAGAGATTTTTGGTTAGCGGGCACAGCTTTATGCCTTGTGATCGTTATTTCACGTTAATCAAGAAACGCAAAAGAAATATGAAAGCCTTTATACCAAACGACCTCATTTCTGTTATTGAATCAGCAAGATACAATCCACCATTCAATGTTATAGATATGACAAACATTGGATTTTGGAACATTAAAAAGGCTGCAGATGAACTTTTAAATACCTCTAAGCTGCAAATCAGTAGAGCTGTTATAATAAGAGTTGAAAATGAATCCTGCAAACGTGAAATCAAAAACATCCTTCTCTGACTTAGAACCTTGGACTGAAACTAATATTTTGAAAAAGAGTGAAACCTTAAATACTATTAAGAAAACTGAACTTCGCAAATTGGAGCCAAAAAATGACATTTCTGAGAACAAGAAAAAATGTCTACGTTCTATGATACCGCATCTCCATAACCCAGAACACCGGTCATTTTATAAGAAGCTGCTACACTTGGAAGAGCTAGCAGAAGAAGGCCCATCAGAAAGCAGAATTCAGCAGATTTAATATTATAGTGCTACCACCTTTCTTCGGAATTTTCTAGTGGCACATACCACCTTCTAAGTTTTAATGAAAAAAAAAATTTTTTTTATAGTTACTTTTAGTAATACTTCAGTTCTTATTATTAGAATTAGTTTTGCGTTTTCTATTAAATTTGTATGTCAAATAAATCTACATTAAAAATAGTTATTCGTGTTTTATTAAGTTTAGCCCCTTTGTAACTTCCACTCTTCAATTATGACATAAGTAGCATTACAGCGTTAAATTCGACAACAATTTTCCAACTGCCAATTGTAAAGGCATTTTTAATATGCAACAAACAGTTCCCTCTAATCTTTCTTATAGCTGCGTCCTGTTGAAGTGCGCTTGATCAAAACATTTTTAAATAAAAAAATTTGTAATATTTTTCTCTTATGTCACTCATAAAAGTCCATACTTTGAAAACTTCATATTTATTTATTGATGGTCCAGTAACTTAATTCTCAGATCAAAGAAATTATCTATTTGCAATTTATTTCGATTCTTCGTTTTGATAGTATTCTTAATTTAAACCACCCTCACAGTCTGCACTGATTGCTTAAAACGCCCACATGATATACAGATTATATAGTTTAAAAAACTATGAATTGGTTAGAACGAAATTTAAATTGTAGCTGAACGTTTTGATTGATCCAATTTTAGTTTTTTCCACAATTATAAATTTCAGTTCAGAATATTCTTCCTAGATTTTCCAAATACTATAATCATTTTCCTTATTTTTGATGTGCATCAATAATGTTTAAAGATCTTTTTTGTAAATATTTACAAAGCGATGCAAGCTCTCTTAACATACGAGGTGTGTTCAATTGAAATCCATCTTTGCTTTATAAAAAAATGTATTCAACAATTTAATTACAAATAATTACTGTCACAGTTAAGGCACCTATTCCAATGTTTTACTAACCGACGTAAACCTGGCTCATAGAATTCCTGTGGCTGCTGATTGAAGAAGTCTTCCACAGCTATCTGTGCTTCTGTCAGACTTAAAATGCCGACCTACTAACGCCTTTATCAGCGGTCCAAAAATGTGAAAATCGCAAGGCGATAGATCTGGGCTATGGGGCGGATTCTCTAAAACCGTCTATTTCTTTCATTGAAGATTCTTTTACCATATTAGCAACATGAGGTCTAGCGTTGTCGTGCAGCAAAATAACCCCACGCGTAAGTTTTCCT
This sequence comes from Limonius californicus, assembly GCA_014611495.1. Lineage (NCBI taxonomy): Eukaryota > Metazoa > Arthropoda > Insecta > Coleoptera > Elateridae > Limonius > Limonius californicus. The sequence goes on along the minus strand of JABXWE010029415.1, from coordinate 12,527 downwards.
GGACTTTTCCGTTTTATTGCTTGATGAAGCTTGTTCAAAGTTGTCATTGTGCAGATTTGCATTGACATTTGCTCCAGGTTCCTTAAACTCTATAAACAAGGGACCTTCATAATAGAAAAAAAAAATGTTAACATCACCTTGTCTGCAGAAGGTTGTGCTTTAAACTTCTTCGGTGGTGGTGAACTTGAATGTTTCCACTGCATCGACCATAACTTACTGAATGGCACCAAGTTTCGTCACCAACAACTATTGACAGAAGAAAGTCATCACTATTTTGCCTATAGTCTGTGAAGTGTTGCAGAGATAAGCCCATCTGCAAGCATTTTTGTTCAATAGACAAGAGACGAGGAATCCATTGGGAACAAACTTTAATGTAACCCAGATTATGAACAATACTATCATGGGCAGATCCTACAGCCAGACCAATAATTTCTGAAATTTCTCTAATTGAAATTCGGCGATTTTCTCTAATAATGCCTTCCTTCCACACATGCCCTATTGTTTTCTGTTAATGCAGTACACCGTGCATATGGTTGCGGCCCATCCATTGTCGCCTCTTTTCCATTCTTGAATTTTCGGCACCATTCCTTCACAGTTGGGTACGCAATACATGCATTTCCATACACTGCTTGCATTCGCGTATAAATCTGTAAGGGCTGCACACTCTTAGCGCATAAAAATTGTAAGACCGCACGATCAAACTTGAACGGATTTTCAACAACAAACGCCATTTCAAAATCGAAGTTTTAAAAGTCAGAATCAAATTCAAACGCCATGAACTTATTAATGTGTTGCTTACAAACACTATATTAACATTAGCAAACGTCATTTGAATTATTGCATTTGTTTTCAAGGCTAAGTTGATCAAAGATGGGTTTCAGGTGAAGAAGCCTTGTACGTATATGGAGAATAGACTGTGCAATTTTTTTACGCGTTGCTTACAACCAGAACTAATAAATTCGAGGAGGTGCCATCAACAGGAAATTAGAGATATTTATTTGACCTGATCGTTACAGTTCATATGGTGTGTCCCAAGAAAACTGAAACACATGTGTTTTTACAATAAACTAGTAGAAAAAGGTAATCAGTTAGGTATTAAATTTCAATCCAGTCAAATTGTTATTGACTTTTTATTAGCGATTCACAATGCTTGTCAGTTGGTATGGTCAAAAGCCACAATTAGCGGTTGCAGATTTCATTTGTAGCTGAAATTGTTTAAAAAATTCAAATTCTAGATTTAATAATATTTAAATAAAAATTTTTCGATGATACGGATTTATTTCCGCCTAGAAGTTGGGCTGGGGTTGTCGTTTTCCATACAGAACCACTAATGCGTGTGAATTTGTTCATTCTCGATTTAAGGCGGCCTTTCGCGCGACCCACCCGAACATTTACATTTACGAATGTTGTGCTCAATTTTCAAATAGGAATTTATTTAAAAAATTAGAAATATCAATATTCCAAAATAAAATACTGATTGGTTAAATCTATTTGTTATAATTATTTGCTTACTAATTATTATCTAAATTATTTTTGTTATTATTGACTAATTGTATAATAAAAATATATTATCATTTTATTATCTAATTTTCTATTTACTTTATACCTCTAATCCCTAGGATCGAAACTCATGGTTGGGCAGCCAGTTCGATTTATGGGAATTTATAGACCCCTTGCCGAGAGGTCGAACTGAGATATACCCATTAGGAAATCCTTGTGATTATTTCTGTTAAGCAAGTTGCCTACCTATATGTATTTTCCTTAAAGTGTTTACAATTACGTAATGACGTTATGAAATATCACTTTGACCAATATTACACAAAAATGCATTAAGTTGAAACAATTCTGAATATATTTTCTGAATCTATTCATGTAAGGCATGACACGTACGGATTTAGTTTTTCATTTTTTAAGTTGACATTTATATTTCAGTTAATTAAAATAAACAAATTGCCTGGTAAAAATCATACGAGACACTTTTATTAAAAAATTAATCCGTACGTGTCTTGCTGTACCACGAGGCATTACAATAAAATATCAAGCATAACTACAAACTAATTTTTGCGAACGTAATATTGAACAAATGTATTTTATTTCTAATGGTAATTTTACTTAATACGGTGGGTTGCCTATGCCCTGTACTTATTCCTCTTAACCATTTCAATCATCTTTTGAATTGCTCTAATACCCAGCTTTTCTATGCCTAGATGTAGCTTTCTCATTAACTGGCAAATGTGATTACAAAGAAAAGGGAGGTGGTTCTGAAAATACAAATTCTGCTTCAACCTTTAAAATAACTTCCTAATACTAGTTCTAAGTAAAAAGCTTTAGTCCGTACAATATTGGGATTTAAAAAAAGAAATATAAAAGCCGTGCAAAATATATAGGTACGATATTACGAGGATGCTTAATAAATTATTGTCCCTAATATAGAATGCATTGACCCACAAATGAATATTTTTTCCTAGAAACGTTAGTTATTGATAATATATGCCAAGTTGCGGGTGGACATCTTGTTTATAAAAGTTATACATTTAATATCACTGCGGTGCTCGTGATTTTGTTGAAATGGTAAAATTCGAGACAAAGGCTGTGATAAAATATCTTTTTAAGGAGGGTTTATCACCACAGGAAATTTAAAATAGCATCTTTGGAGTGTTGGACGATTCTACCCCGTCATATCAAGTAAGAATTGGTACCGGAATTCCAAATTAGGAAAGAAGGAAAATATTGATTTGGTCTATGATATGTACTGAGTGATCAGAGAATTATGTTCAAATGTATTGCTGCTTACTTGAACAGTTCGAAAATGAAAAGAAAAATATGGCCATAATTTATTTATTTATAAAAATAACTATGTCAAGTGGTATATCATTAGAATCGTTGAAAAAGGGCCTTGTTTATGAAGTCATGGCCGACTATAGTTTCCATTAGAAAAAACATAAGTTTGTATCACAACTCAAAAATTAAAGCTTAAATAAAAAATTCGACTATATTATATATTAAGCACATAATTACCTACAACTTTTTCCTTTACACATTTTTTCTAAAGTCAATAATAACAGAGCCATAGGCACCAAACGAAATAACAAAAAAATAATTTTTGCGATAGATATCTAGTTAGCCATGCATCTTTTCTAGCTCATTAAATTGAGCTCGTAAAACTGCAATTCTTTCCCCATTTAATCGTCTCTCTATCTCCGCTAGTTTCCGAGATTCCCATACTAAACATCGGAAAAAACTCACCCTGTATATACTCAGTGACATGGAAATCGCAACACCAAGAAGGGGTACGATTTTTTTGACCAAACTTGGCGTAAACGTTTAACTACTAAAAGGTAGCAACTGATTAAAATTTTAAAGAAAAAGAACAAAATATAAACAATTTTTATTAATAATGGGTTGGCCCCCCCCCCCTAGTGGTTAGACACTTCCCCACTCTTCGTGGCATCGATTCTAGCAGATGGTCGTTTTCCTCTTGAGGTGTTGTGTCCCAAGCAACCTATAATTCGTGCTGTAGAGCTTGCAGCGCCTGCGGAGGATGCAGCAAGTTCCTCAGTCTCATTCATATTGCCTCGGATGAATAACAAACGGGATCTACTCCCATAAGTTATAGCACCCCATACCATAATCTCCACAGTTTGGTGCACATGCCTCGCAACAGAAAATTCAACATTGCGTTCCCCACGTGTTTGTCTGACCCTCATACGGCCATCATGCATCCCCACACAGAATCGGGATTCATCTCTGAACACCAGAACACCACTCTATGCCACTCTAGGTTCCAGTGCAGTCGCAACCTACACCACTCCAAACGTTGCTGTCGGTGTTGAGCCGTTAGTGGTAACACAAGATGTGGCCGATAGGATTGCAAGTTGAAAGCTCTGATTCTGCGGTAAACGATTCGAATTGTTACAGGATGACCTTCGTTAGCTAACCATTGTTCGGCAGTTGATCTGGTACTGGAGAATCGGTCTCTTGTTGCCATAAGTCAAAGATGGCGGTCCTGCACCTCATTTGTTCTTCTTCACCCCCCGGTTCCTCTTCTGCGACGTTCCTGACCCTCCCTAGTCCATGCCTGATAGCAGCGCATGATGGTGGATTGGTTCCGGTTAAGGCGATTTGCAAGTTCTCTGAACGAAAAACCACCAATACGACCTCTGTCTAATTCGCTTAATTGGCTGTCATTTCCACGTTGGCGCACTCTAGGCATGATCACATTCTCAAAACAAACGATCAAAAGCAAAAACAATAAAGAACTAAACAAAATCTCGCAAAACATACACCTGATAAAATTGTTAGAAAAAACTGAACGAACTATCAGATAAGCCATTATCACTTGATCCATATGAATGCAATTTTAACCAATTGCTACCTTTTATTCGTTATACGTTTCTGCCAAGTTTGGTCAAAAAATTCCTACCCCTTCTTGGTGTTGCGATTTCCATGTCATTGAGTATCAATAGTGATCTGAAAGTGCTCCCATATGGGAATGAGGTACAACTTTATTTATTTTGCAGTAGTTTGGAAATGAAAACCTACATACAGAAAACTTGTTGCCACAATTATAAATATTAATTTAATTTATCCTTAATGGAAACAGCTTTATCATTATACTGCATCCTAAGCAAATACGGATTTTCCAATGTTAATTGCATTGTGACTATGAGATAAAACGACCGTAGATTAAAAAATTTAAAACATAAATTCTAGTAGTGACGTCATACACACAGAAATGGACATATAGTGTGAAAAAGTCCTGCATGTCTTGAGGAATTGGGGAAACCTTGTATTAAAAATATATTTTTAAATTTTTCTTTAACTAATTGCAGCCAACCAATTCAAATATTCAAACACAAAATACAGTAAAAGTAACAGATCACATTTTGCTTGTTAAGGAAAACAACTTGAAATTCAAAATTAGGTACATTTTATTACTGTAATTTAAGTTATAGGGTGCGATATCAGGAAACGTGCTGATTAATAAGAATAACTGAATAATTCATCGGCCAGCGCTTGTTGTGTTGCATCTATTTGGCGTGGAGTTTACCAGTTTTCTACGTTTTTCCTTGGAGATGCAGGCATTGGTAAGAACTTCGATAAAATCCATTTTTGTCTGGTTTTTCTTTGAAATAATCATAGCTGTTCTTTGCCACAAGTTTTCGATGGGATTAAGGTCTGGGGATTATGCTAGCCAATACATTCCGATACATTCCATACAGTCGATTTTGTTGGTCGACATTCTAAATTGAACCATTTTTTATTTACTACAAGGTGCATTGACATCCTGGAAAATAAACTTTTGTTTAGATAATATCTTATTTTGCAGTACTTCAATGTATTTTATAGCATTCATCATCTCAGAGACGACATAGTCAATCGACTCCTTGGATAGACATGCACCCCTATACCTTAACAAAGTTTGGGTGTGTTATTATTGGAAGTACGCATTTTGGTGAAAATTCTTCCCCGGGAAATTACGTATTAGCAGCATGATTATTGATGTTAAAGGTGGATTTACAACTACGAAATAAATAATTATTTTTAAATGCCGTTTTTATCGCAAATGAAAACCAAAACTTTATTTGTTTCAAAAAATGATAATCAAAAATAAATGCTACAGACCAAAATCAACGTTTTTACTAAATTGTATACTGAGCCACACTAATTACTTTTTAACTACTATCACCAAGTACCTTATATTAGATATTCTGTGCTACTACTTTTATTTTAATGGAAATAATCTAAAAATTAATCAAAAACTATAGGCACGATGAACTGCCGGGGTTATCTTCTATAACATTTTAGAAATCGTGAATCAGAAAAATTAACAAGAAATCAAATATTAACGATTAACAACAATTATGTGGAAAATCACAATACGATAAAGATATAAATGTAAAATGTGTAATATTGTTAACATTTCAAAAGTTCTCTTGTTTCTCATTGATGTTTATTTCAAATGCTATTAATGTATTTTTAATTGGTAGAATAATGATTTGTAAGATGAAAACAATTACCGAGAACAAACGCAGTATTCGTTTCTTTTAAGCAGAAATAATATGAGGCAAGGCTGAACAAGATTAGCAACCACGAGCATTGTGGGAGTGGGAAACTACTCAGATAATGATTTCCTCTTTTACTTCCTTTTTGAACATAACTGACAACTCGTTACTTCTAACCCTATTAAAGTATTTAATCAGGTTAACGCATATTTACGCAATGTTATACGAGGTTTAATGAAGTCTTGCATTGTTTTTTAAAATCACCCGATAGATTTGTTGGTAGACAACCATATATACATATCGATTTAGCAGGTTGAATTAACAGTCAAAATGGGAGAAGATATTTTACCTTTCTGTTTCATTCTAATAAAAGTAGAAACGCTTTTTTTAAATCACCACACTGGTGTACATAATCTGGTGAAGTCATTCCGCGGAGTATACATTCTATTCTAGAAGTGTTTTTCAAAGAAAATAAAAACAGGAAGTGCATTATCAACAACCTCTGGCTTCATTTATCAGTTAGATTTTCGGCGTTTATTAATACACATGAAATTATTATTTTTTTTTATTGACGAACAATCTTACAAATCTTAAAAACAAAACGTTTGCATAATCTTGCCCACTATAATATCGTAGCACTAAATTTTGCATGGACAAGCATTATAGAAACAATGTTACTCTTAATGAATCTAAAATATTTTCTTTATGTAACTTACTAGTTTAAACAGTATGAAGACAAGTGTCATTAAATCAGTTAGCAGTTAGCAAAAATACACAAATCACAAATCCAAGCAAATATTTAAAACTTCGTTAGGTTAAGATGTTTTTGATAAGAGATTTTACTAAACTTGTAAACATGAGATCATTATAAAAAAAGTACCAAACGTTAATATAATATATACAGCGCACAGGAAGTAAAGTTTGTTAGTTATTAAAAAAGTTCATTAATTTATCCAAAACGATATTTAATGGTTCATATTCAAATCCCTATAAACTGTTTACAATGGCGGCCAGAGAAACGGATGTTGTTCTTCAATAATATAAGGCTTATTCGTAAATTAAGATGCGATCGGCCGTGAAATAAAAATGTAAAGTTGAAAATAAAGTTCTTAGGTTAAATCTTAGATACACTTCCTAAACTACTTCTCCAAGTAGTCACCATTCAAATTGAAACACTTATCATGTCGTTGTACAAGTTTCTATATACAATACAATTTTGTACTGTCGTTTGTAGATCGTCGTCGCGAAGACGGTTGCGGATCCTTAAAAAATCTTAAGATAGAGGAAGAGGTAACAGTCACTCGACCCTAAGTCGCGACTGTATGGGGATAGTTAAAAATTTCGCATGAGAATTGCTCAATGAGTTGCACAGTGCGAGCTGCCGCGCGCGGTCTGGCGTTATCGTGCAAAAGCATGACTCGAGATGTCAGCTATACTCACCGTTTGTTCTGAATCGCCCCTCTTAACTGTTTAAGGCTAACCATACAAGTCAGCATTAATTGTTGTATCACGTTCCAGAAAATCATCCTACAATACGCCTTTACTGCCCTAAAAATAGTAGCCATATGCTTTCGGTTCTCGAACGTTTGCATGAACTTTTTGGTTTTGGGGGAATTCGCAGGTTTGCACTGCATTGTTTGTTGTTTGCTTTCACTATTCATGTACGAGATCCAAGTCTTGTTGCCAATCACAGTGTGAATTAGGTCGCCAGTTACAATGTGATTCAGGTACTCATCGCCATCAGTTTCGTAGCGTTGCAGCTTGGTCAGTGCAGAAATCATTTACTGGTTTTTGTGTACATCCATCAAGATCTTTGGCACCCACTTCGCACAAAGCTTGTGATACGGTAGCTTATTCGTGACAATTTTATACAGTACCGTAGACGAAATTTGAGAAAAATTTGCAGCCATTTCTGAAATCGTGAATGCCGATGTTTACGAATTTTCATATTCATTTTTTCCACAAAATCATCGTCGACAGCAGAAGGTTTTCCTAGTTCGTTCCTCATCGCGCACGTTTGTTTGATCATCTCTGAAATTCCTACACCAGTGTCTGACCGTTCCTTCACTCATGATGCATGGACCACAAACCTCGCATGTTTGACGGTAAATTTAGACAGCGTTTTTGTTTTTCGCATGTAAAAAACAAACCACAGCGCGTACTTCACACTTGACAAGATTTTCAGTCGTAGTGTTCATTTTAGCGCCTTATTATACAAGTGAATACAATGGCGGAACCACGGTACAGTGACATGTGGCTAGCTCATCAAGCACTAAAGCACTACTTTTGTAACAAATACAGAATGTATTGAAAAGATTAAGGATACATTGGAATATAAATAAGGCAAACAAAATCAATCACGTAAAAAAGTATAATCAACAGACATTAAACAAAAAGAACTAAACAAAGTGAGCGAAACACTTCGCCTGGACTTTCCCATAATAATCTCTATACGAGTTAGTTAGATATATTATTTATTATTGTATTTCTACACCACTGTTGCACAGAAATACCTTACGCAGAAATTTAAGCCGCATATGAATATTCTAACAGTGAGTTGGTATCATTTTTGGTGTAATCGGAATTGTTACCACCTTCTGATTTCTAAAAGAATAGCTATAATTTTTATTCTTTATTTTAAAATGTACGTAAAATCATCTTTATACATCTTTAAACTTGCATTATTTTTACGAGAAAATAGGCATAAAATGTTATACAATTCATAGAAGACCTTTAAGATATAACTCCTAAGTAAATAAAAGTATTTTCCAGGTTTTTGGGTTTCATCAGATCACACAATTTTATCAAAATCCTCATAACCATTTACATGGTACATTATACCAAGAGATCCAAAAAAAGTTAATCCTCAGCGGGATGTGGAATGAAAAGTCACGTCTTTGCTAGACTAAAGGAATGTTTATGATGTCAGATAAATTAGTTATCTTTTTTTTTATACGAATCTGACAGATTGTTAAAATGATTTTTAATACATTTCTAAGAGCATTCATTATTGAATCTTACTTTTGGAACGGCTTTCAAGTTGATGGAGAATGGACCTGTTCGATTCCTCCTTGTTTTGTAGAATTCTGAGAGAGGTATCCCAATGAAATTATTACATACCGAAAATGTTATGATTTGGTTAAGAATTTAGTCAGCAATTTTCGAGAAACTGGAAGTGTTGGAAGGAAAGAAGGGTCTGGTAGGCCAAAGAAGATAGTACCTGCTTTAATTGAAATTGTAAGACAACGAACTGACGAGGTTTCAAAAACACCAATTAGACATTTATGCCAGCAAGTTGATGATTTAAATTACGGTACATGCCACAGAATATTGAGACAAGCTTTGCATCTACATCCTTACCGATTTATTTCCGTTCGGGAGCTTTTAGAACAGGTTTATCCAAAAAGAGTTCAGTTTTGTCGTTGGTTTTTGGATAATTTCAATGATGAGCAGTTAAATTTAACATTTTTACCGACGAAGTCTGATTTTACCTTAATGGGTAAGTTAATTAACAGAATATGCGGATTTGGAGTAGCGATAATCCACACGTTACAATTAAAGCTCCCCTTCATCCACAGAAAATAGGACTGTGGGTTGGAATGACTCGTCGTAGGTTAGTTGGGCCAATATTTTTCGAAGGCACGCTAACTGCAGCAAGGTACAGGAACGAATTATTGCAACCTTTCTTAAATGAACTTCACGATGATGAGCTACGGGATGGTTTTCTTCAACAGGATGGCGCAACAGCTCATGCAGCTGCACATAGGTACAATTAATTTTTTACGCGAATACTTTGATGACCGAATCATTAGTAGGAATACTGCAACACCCTGGCCCCCTCGCTCTTGTGATATTACTGTTTTGGACTTTTTTCTATGGCCCTATTTGAAAAAAACCATTGTTAAAACTCCAGTTAATGATTTAAACGAACTGAAACGTAGAATTGAAGAAAACTGTCAAAAAATTAACTACTCACTTCAATTATTACAAAATGTTTTTGAAGGTATGAGAAGACGAGTCCAGAAATGTTTGGAGGAAGAAGGCAGACATTTTTAACATTTGTTGAGATCATTACATTAGTTCTGGTTTATTCGGTTCTTTAGCTCATTACTGTTGCTCAGTAAAAGTTTTCTGCTCCTAAAAATGACGTTTTATTATTATTTAATTCCAGGTAAAACAACCTACCTGAAACTGACATTATAAACATTCCTTTAGTCTAGAAAAGACGTGACTTTTCATTCAACAGCCCGCTGAGGATCAGCTTTTTTTGAATCTCTTGATAATGCAACTGTATAAGCAAGCCTTTAAAGCACGCGCGACGGGTTTAAAAGATAGGGTTGAAAGAGCAGTGCTTTAAAGGCTCTTATGCACGTGTATTATACGCTATTTTTTTTATACCTACACTACAATCTGAAAATTATAACAAAAAAAGGAAATTGAAATTCCTTTCATTAATCGATGATATAGAAACGGTTAGCAATTGTTGTTGTTTCGTTGCTATGTATATTTATTATAAAGTTGTTGGTTTGTGAAGTTTGTTTTGACTTTGTGTTCGTGAATTACAGAATGAACGAAAACGAGGATATTTCATCCGAGATTAGAATGTTAGCCGAACAAGCTGAATAGCGATTAATCCCCGAAAAATCTAAACAAGCGTATTGCAAGGCATACGAAAAATTATCCAACTGGATGGCCAGCAAGTGAATTCCTTGTTACCTAGGCAACCTTAAAGCACTAGTGTTTTAAAATCCCGATTTCGCACGCTTATTATGATTCAGGTATAATAAAAAAAACATAACTATTTTTAAATATCAAAAATTTTTACTGTTATTTCAAATTCATGTTTCTCTCTGCCTTATTGCATAGCGGCTATTAAAAAATGTCAATTGAAATAACAATTTTCGAGTAACGGTGCTTAAAATTAAAAATTGTTAAAAACTTTTTAAAAGCTCCAGGATATGAACAAAAAACATCTGAATTCATAGAGCCGTTTTCGAAAAATGTTTTTTTTAATATTACAAATTTTGGATAGCGCCATTGGTTTATTTTTAAACGTTTTTGTGCCCAGTATAATTTTAATGTCGAAGGACTACTACACAATTTAAATTCTAAACGGAAATATTTTGCTACTTTAATTTTGATGCTAGAAAGCTCAACAAACTATTCGATTTGTATCGAGCCCCTTTAATGTGTTTCTTTTTCAGAATTACAAATGAGCTTACGCCTAAAAAATGATTTTAAAAAACTAAGTCTAACTTCCGGTTTCGGTTCTGTTTTTCAAAAACGATGAATTTTTAATACACCTCGCCATAAAAATTTCAGCAAAATTTGACCAGCCGTTTTGATGATATCGGTTCCCCACACACAAACATACCCATGCACAAAAATTTACTAAAAACAAGTTTGGGTTTCTGGAAATCCAAAGAGGACATTTCCACAAATATCTTAAAATCTACTATTTTTATTATTTCAATGCTTTCATTATATCTACATTAACGAACTGAACTGAATTAAGGATTATACAGCCTGAGTCAAAAGATACGGGTTTTAAGATATTTTTGCTATTTGTGAATATAGGTAAAAAAGTTACTAATAAAAGTTGTGTGAACCGACACGTACATTAAACCGAAATATGAAAATCTTATACAGAGTGTCCCATAAAAAAATTATTTATAAAATAATACTTTTCTTAAATGGAATGCCCCATACTTTTTTATCTTAATGGAAAGACCATTTAATTCTCAACAAAAAATCTAAATAACTTTTTTTTGTAAATGCCACAGTTTTCGAGAAAGAAAATGATAGATATTGTTATACAGCTCGTGCGCTCACGGTCCACGCAAATAGGTGAATCGTAACGCGCGGTGAAAAACAAGTGAAGTTGACACATGTATTATTCAGTTTTATTACACAAATTACATACATGTTTAAAACAAATGAAGATATCAAATTATTAACGAGACAATTAACAATTTATTTGAATAAAACCTTAAAATAAATAAATATTAACTAAAACGGTTTCAAAATGTTAATAACAAAAGCCTATTTAAATAATATTTAACTAAACAAAAGAATGAACTACGTTAAGAATTGCTCAAAATGGCGCCCTTCCTTTTCAATACACATATTCAATCGTCTATTTAATGATAACACCGCCCTTATGACAAAACCTTCGTTCATCTCTGCAATGACTGTTTGTATGCGCTGTTGCATGTTTTCAACGGTTGTTGGTTCTGTTTGATATACTTTGCATTTGATATATCCCCATAGAAAATAGTCCATGGGTGTCATGTCAGGTGATCTGGGCGGCCACGCAACAGGTCCTCTACGCCCAATCCAACAATTTGGATACTGCGTGTTTAAATAATCTCGCACTGGTAAAGCGAAGTGTGCGGGAGCACCGTCTTGCTGCCACCATAAATTATTTCGTAGATCAGCCGGTAGATTATTAATAAGATCTTGAATATCATGTTGTAAGAGGGCTAAATAGTTCTCTCCGTTCAATCGATTATCAATAAAAAT